>JAHXMU010000031.1:3787820-3815478 GCA_019455685.1 Philornis downsi | reverse complement strand
TTAAAACCCGATGATGCCAATAACCGACTTAACTTTGTCAATTTGATGCTAGAGCGGTTCAACAATTTCAACAACGTGATTTTTAGTGATGAGGCCAATTTTTCACCTTAATGGCCATGTGAACAAGCAAAATTGTCGGTTCTGGTCCGAGACTAATCCCCGACGCTTGCATGAACGTCCATTTCACAGACCTAAGCTTGTCGTGTGGGCTGGGATAACGTCAACCGGTATTATTGGACCATACTTTTTTGAGCGAACAATTATTGCAACATGCTAGCAGACTTTTTGGTGCCAGCTTTGCATGGGGCCACATGTCATACGGCTAGGGTATCCATAGAGTTGCTGAAAAATGTTTTTCCTGGAAAACTCATTTCGAAAAGGGGGGATATTGAATGGCCCCCACGTAGCCCCGATATCTGTCCATGCGATTATTTTCTATGGGGCTACCTCAAATCGATAGTCTACGAGAATAATCCGACCAATTTAGAGCAGTTGAAGAGGAACATTATTCAGGAAAGTAACAAAATACCGAGAACAACTTTTCAACGAGCTTTCTAAAATTTGCGACTTCGGTTCCAAGAGTGTCAAGCAGCCGAGGGAAGCCATTTGGACAACATTATTTTTAAGTCTTAAAAATTCCCATGCTTCTACTTTTTAAAAATACTAATATATTTTTTTTATGTTTCGTAGTTTTTTTTTAATTGAATATTTAAACCGCCAACACCCTTATGGCCCACCCTGTATAACAATGATATAATATTAGAATTCGAAATACAATATTAGAAAAAGAAAATAACTCTAAAGGTCTACTTTAGGGATAGCGTTGCGTGTCGAATTTTTTTAGTTGACTGAATTTCATAGCTGTTTAGTTTTGTTCTACTCTTTCTTGATTTTGCAAGTTAGATTTAACACAAGTTAGATTTAGTTAAATTTAATGCAAAAAAACTTAGAATTCATAAAATATATATATATATATAGGTATACATTTCTTACTCTTATTTTTCTAAATTATTTATCTAAACTATTTTCCTTTATTATTTATATAAACTATTTTTCTTCAAGAGCAATTAAATTAAATATTTATGGAATTAAAGTTAATGAAAATGATGTTATTGAGATTAACGAGCAAGAACACATGAACATTTTTGTAATTTAAGCCGATGTCGCAGAAATGGTGGATTTCCTCAAAAACTGAATTGAGATGGAAGCATTTTCTTTTCGATGATGATGTATTGCAAACGGGGGATGCAGATAATCTTCCAAAGACTCCTTAATAAGACGAATTTGTGCTTCTAGGATGTATAATTGAGAGGTTGCACATTTGGAAACAATCCAATTGGGAGTAGTTTTAGATAACAAACTAAGCTTTAACTATCATGTGGATAATGTAGTTCGGTGTTTAAATTATTCACTGCGAAGTTTTTATAACCTAGATCGATTAAGGAGAAATTGGTTCATGCTTATATCATGCTCAGTATTCTATATTGTTTAGAGTTATACTCGTATAGTGGTACTAATAAACAAAATATGAGGAAAATTCCGATGGCGTTTAATAGAATTAGAAGATATTTGTATTCACTGAGGCGTCATGTTCGTATTACACCGTATGTTAAGCGTTTCTTGGGCTGTAGTTTTAAAAATTATATCGATTTGAGGTCTTTGTTGTTATTTTATAAAGTTATTCGACTGTGTAGTCAATTTTTAATTCGTTTAATTTTTCACATTCATCTCGTAATAAGCAGATTTTTATTCCTAAAATAACCACACTCATGGGACGTGCTTTTGTAGTAAGAGTAGGACAAATTCACAATTTACTACCACGTCATTGAAAAAGTTTTAAATTATGTCCTGATTCTTACAAAATGCGTATTCCACAACACTTTGAGACTTTACTGTAAAATTGTGTTTTCAATTAAATTGTGAGCAGACTTTATTACATACCGATTATGATTTATTACATACCCTTACATGAAGAACAAAATTTTGAATAAAAATCACCCGATTCTTCCTTTTTATAATCATTAGCATTATAATTACCTGCGATATTTTTGACCCGAGGCGCTTTATTCAGATCTACACCGAAGAACAAAATTCAATGAAGAACAAAATTTCGAATAAAAATCACCGGATTCTTACTTGAAAAATTGTCCGTAGGCGGCGCTAACTTCACATCTGCGCCTTTTTGCATATTACATACGAATTATTTAAGGCTCGCCTTATACTAAAATATATAGCAATAACGTGCTTAGCAAAATAACTAACAAACAATCTATCAAATTTATGAAAAAGCCCAGAAAAAAGCTTAAAACCAAATCCAAATTTTCCACACTTAATACATTGAAAAAAGAAACACGAAATTGGCAATGCCGGTCTTCATAACCCTCTGGAAAACAAACTAACACTTTCGATGCTAATTCCTGCGCACAGTTTTAAAATTTTTCGAAAGTATGAAAGTATAGGGTTATTCATTTTTCGCTTTCAAGTAAAGTTAAACAAACCACATATAAAGCTACGATTTTGATGAAATCTTTATTTCATTATAATGCTTAGACCTTACCATTATGTACGAAATACGCACTTTAAATGACCGCCTGTGGATTGGTTGCAGTAGTAGTTTTTTTTTGTTTTTTTTTTGCAGACCATAATGCTCACCAGTTACTTTTTCCGGATGCAATGGCTTTTCCACAATTACTTCTGGGTTCTGAGAGACACATATACGACAACTTTGCTTGTTGACGTTACCACCGAATGAGAAATGAGCTTCATTGCTGAAGAAAATTTGATTCGATTGAAAGCCCACGTTCGAATCACCACTTTTGTAGTAAGTTTTAACTATTTATACGCCATCTTCAGTTGTTGAACGGTCCGTATTCGCAAATGGCAAACCTTTAACTAAATAACACTTCAGATGACAGGTATTTAACAGCTGACAGCCTTGCCAGGCCGGTGGTTTCAAAAGTATTTAATGGATAACTCTATATTAATATGAAACGTGTGCGCATGTTAGAAGATATAAGCATATTTTCAATAGCGGGCCACACGTGACTGCCGATAGAACTGGCAGAACGCATTATTGTTATGCAGTTTACATGACGTGATTCAATTTTTCAACTGATGAGCCAAAATACCTCCCCCCACATTCCACATTATTTATATAAATCATCCAGAAGATTTTGAATGACATAGCCAGATAAGCGTGTAATTTGTCTTTAACAGAGACTAGTACACAATCCAGCATATCGAGTAGAAAATAAAATACTTATTCTGCCTTAAAGCGCAGTAATAAACTATGAAACCAGGTATCGAAGTCTCAGGCCATGTACGAACTACATCCAAGTACATGACAAGCAACATAGCATAGCTATAGCACGGGTCACAGTTTTTCGTCGGGTGATCATCGCATTTGTTTAATGGTGGACATTCACAACTCTAGTGGTGTTATATTCTTAGTATATAACTCAGGCATATTTTTAAACCGAATTTTTTATAACGTTTGAGGAGTCATCACCACTAGACTACTTTGGGTCCATTACATAGCTCAATTATTGGCCCTTAAAGGTGCCATCAAGTGGGACTCTGTTAGTCAGATGCGGCTGAAATGCAAGTCAACGTTACACGTTTTGTATATATACAGGGTGCCGCACGAATTGTGCTACACATGCAATATCAATGGGGGCCGTTATTTAAAAATGTTGGAGGAGATTTTTTTTGCCTAGAACTACGCCGAAGTTCCAGCAAGACGGAACAACTGCATCGGTTATGGCGGAGCTCCAACAAAAATTTTTTAACAAATTAATATCCAGAAACTCCACCCCAAGGTCACCTAATCTGATTGCACCAGACTTTTTTATGGGGTCATGTCAAGCAAAAGGTGTACAAAATAGAACCAAGGAATTTGAGTGAATTGAATCACTCCATTAAAAAAAATAATTGAGTCGATCCCCCAATGAATAATTTTCCGATCAGGTGCCATTTACTGTCTAACATCTTCAAATTAGTTATATAAAATAAAATTGAATTATCTATAAAATAAAAACAAAAAAATAAATAAAATACATTGATTAAAAAAAAGTTTTTTTTTTTTAATTTCTTATTGGTGCGCAACCCTGTACATCTGTATACTTAAAATTTAGTCATATCAGTATTTAATTTTGGGTCTAATGCACTGCTACTTAGCACGAGGCATTCTAACAGACATTGTTAGTTAATCTTTTACACAAAAGTAAACACATTTATATGCAGACATGTTGTAACCAGAATTTCACTAAAGTTGGGAGCGTGTAAAGCATTTTATTACATGAAACACTAAACAATTTTAAACAGAGCAAGAAGACAGCAACGGAGAGAGAGACTACAGGGAGGAACAGGAAGGAATGAAAAACTGCTGAATTTTATATTTGCATTTGTGAGTCAAAACCACTTGAATCTTAAAATATTTCACTTTCGTTTCCATTAACAGGAGTTGTTTGCCTGAGCATAAATGTTCTTCATAGTGTACTGAGCTATTCATGGAATCCTTCACAGTGATGCGCTTTTTGTGTTAATAATATACAAATGTACACACTCTTACGGGTGTGTAGCATGATTGTACTGTCCTTTACAGCCACGTGCGATAATATGTCAGCAGTGGTAAGTGTAAACGGCTGCTGAATATTGCAAGTTCAATTAATATAACTGAAATCCTGTCTACCTAAGAGGCTCCACACCAACTTTAACTTAAGGTGGCACTTTCGGTAAGGATAATTTAGCTCAATCACCCTCTTTAAACATAATGGGAAGGTCTAATAAACTATATCTTAGGCAGTGCTTCGTGAGTTCCAGCTTCACCACACAAATAACCGAAAAATATCCTACCATCCACATAAGGGCAAAGTATTTTGTACATTGCATGTATTGAGACGATCGATTTGGATATTAAATTTTGGTTTTTCTGTTTCATTCACATACAAAAAGGCGTATTTTTGAAACCGACGAACTTCTATTTGGCCGAATAACCTTTTTTTTTGTATATATTCTGCACAATTAGTTACCCGAAATTGATCATTTATAAAGCCCGCTTAGAGGGATTATTAAAATTGTTTGCCGTTAGGTGGACACAACTGCCGTTGAAATTGACGGGTAGTTTGAGCACGATCAGTTATTTGGTTTGTTTACAGTGATCACTTCATGTGTATTATGCAGTATTTCAATTTGTCTCAAATTCTGTATATCAAATGGAATTTTAATATTGCAAACAGCTTGCGGCCAATCGACTCCATCAGAAACACCTGCATGCAGTGCATTGTATGCAGTGCTTTCAAAAGCGCTCAAGAGGTAGGGAAAGATTTGCCTGACTGCTTTATATATCGCTACAATCGATAAAGTGAAGGAAGTGGTGACCGAAAATAGTTGTTTGAGTTGAAGAGAGATAGATAGATAGATAGATGCCTTCTGTATCTCCCGAATTATTTTGCACCACTTTACAAGGCCATATCGCGATAGTTTGTCTACTATCGTTCGCATGATCACGGGTTCAACCCCGCATACAGCCACCTATGATTATTTAAGTGGCGGTTGTCTCGACGTGTGTGACGAACACTTCGAGTAATCGAATAATCGGTATGTCCAGTAAATGCTCTTTTCAAACTATGAGGTTCGCAAACGGCGTCAAACTGTAGGTAACGTTGATTGAGTCTAAAAATACAATAATTTCGGTGAATGTGAGAAGCTCTCCCATATCGCGGTCATGAGATGTTTTTAGTTTTTTTGTTTTGGCATGAAACGCCTTGACTCCCGACTCAATCGTGTAAAGATCGCTGAAGACACTTTAGAATGAGTCAATTTCCACCACACATTCATAAAACGTTTTAATAACTGATGATAATACATGACTTTACGAGTTCGATATGTAAATCTGTCAGCAAGCAGAAACCGTCAAAACCCAAGATAATGTTGAATGGTTTCCTTGATTATCACGATAATGTGCACTCGAAATTGTTGTCGGAAGATCAAAAGATATACAATATTACAATAACAATATTGTCTGGTCATTATGCGGTATTTAACAGAGCAAATTCGTCGTAAAAGGACGGATTCACGGGGTTTGCACTTACGCAACGTACCATCTCAGAAGGCCATCATTGTAAACGAATTTTCCGTTTTTTCTTTTGTTTAAGGATATCTATAAAATTCTATACTAAAATTAAATATTCCAGAACTGATTCGAACGAGAGATTTGGGACAATATCAAGCTAAAATTATCAATGATAGAACAAAATCAGAACACATCCTAAGATAGGTTAAGTTGCTACACAACCAATTATTTGGAACGGAAAGTTTTGCTGGAAATTTTAAAAAGTATGCTTAAATCTATTTCTAACAAAAACCGCAAATTAAGCAATCAAATATTGCATATATTTATGGTTTCTCTCGTATTCGAAAAATTCAATCTTCCCAAAAGTAGAAAATATGAGTATGTCATTATGTACAGGGTGTCCGTCGGCAAAGTGTACTACTTTGTTTGTTTATGATTTTTGATTAAATGAAAGAGAATGGATCTTATATTGATAAATGTTTTATTTAATGTCGGCAAATGCGAGCCCTTTTGAGCACATTTTTCATTGCATTCTCACACAATTCACGCGATATTTCATTAATTTCATCACGAATATTTTGTTTGAGTTGCTCAAGCATTTCTGGTTTATTTGCATAAACCTTGCTTTTCAGATATCCCCACAAAAAGAACTCCGAAGCAGTCAAATCAGGCGACCGTGAAAGTCAATCAACATCACCATTTCTTGAAATAACTTGTGGAAAGAGGTCCCGCAGTAATTCCATTGTAATCCTGGCTGTATGCGATGTGGCACCATCTTGTTGATATCACATGTTACTCAAGCCCAAAGCATGCAGTTGTGGCTTTAAAAAGTTTTCAATCATATCACAATATCGCTCCCCATTGACAGTTACCGTTACCCCGTTTTCAGTTTTAAAGAAGTAAGGCCTAATGATTCCTCCTGACCAAATTGCATACCAGACTGCCATTTTTAATTGATGCAAAGGTGACTGATGAATAATTCTGTTTTGTTTATTCACACATCCATTCAAATGAAAATGTGCCTTGTCACGAGTCATGGGCGAGCTGTAACATCCTATTGGCATATGTACGGCGGCATAAATGGTCTTGTGGAAGAAGCTCTTGTGTCAACTGAATCTTAAATGGAAACAAATGCAAATCCTTGTGCAAAATTGTGGCCAAAATTGTTCTCTGAAGACCAAGCTCCTGAGCACGGCGTCGAATTAAGATCGATGGAATGTTTTGAACACTTTCTTGAGCAGAAATGCGTTGTGGTCCATGCTTTTCCCTATCAGCTACATACCCTCTTTCTTCGAAATCATTCACTACACGATAAATAGTGCGTCTTGTTGGCACGTTATTTCTCCCAAAAATTTCACCTAACTTCCTCATCGTCACAGTAGTCGATGATTGATTTTGATAAAATGTTTTAACGATTAAAACACGTTTGTTTATCGAATATTTTTCCATAACAAATTTGCCACGTCTCTACTTCACGACTGCCAAATATTAACTGTCAAGACTAATGTTTACCAAAATGGCGGCAAAATAAAGTAGTATACCTCCTCGACGAACAGCCTGTACAAAATACTACGTCATTTAAATGACCGCCTCTGAATTGGTTGCAGCAGTGGATCCTTTTTAGGTTCCTTCAGCATCATGTTTATTATTCTTTTTTTCAGTCATTTTTAATTTTCAACCACTTTTTCGAGCTGCAATGACTTTTCCACAACTTCTAACTTCTTCGAGATCCATATGCGAGAATTTTGCTTGTTGACGTAACCATCAAGTGAGAAATGATCTTCATCGCTGAGGAACATTTTCTTCGATTGAAAGCCCGCGTTTGAATCTTCACTTTTGTAGCAAGTTCTAACTATTTTTATGCGTTTTTCAGTTTTTAAATGATCCACATTCGTAAATGGCAAATCTTTCACTAAATAAATAACACTTCAAATGACAGGTATTTAACAGCTAACAGCCTTTTGCCGGACCGGCAGTTTTGAAACCACTAATTGGTATATTATAACTATTTTATACTGATAGTGTTGTTATCAAAAAATTATGTGTTGTTGCTGCATCGGAAAACAAAGGATTTATTTTGTATCATCTTGAAATCAAAAGAGATATTTCATGACATTGTTATAGAGTTTCTGCGTTTATGCTTGCATTTAGTTTGTGGCTCCGTGTAATTGTTAAGACTATTCCTATTAAGCTGCTCATACAGGTATCACAACTGTCTGCTGATATGTGCGTTATATTTAGCCACATGTGTGGAAGTTTATAACCTTTTTTTTTTTTGCTACAAATAAAAATGAAGAATAAGCGTTAAAGCTTTTTCACATACATTCTTCTCATCATTTTCGAAACAATGAAAAACTGCATAGTTCTGTATAGTTCACATATGTTTTTCCCTTCTCTGTATGAGTACACAAATTGTTAAGTACACAAAAGAAGCCCGCTTATACAAAATACACATGCACCATACAAAACAAATACAGAGTAAAGTAGAGCAAATATTAAGAGTTGTCTGTTGTCTTCTGCAACTAACACATTTAACTTTAGCTGGAGAGCACAAATGTACTCATACGTTAATAATTCGAAATGCCGACAGCTTAAGCAACTGTACAACTTCCTGCAACTGTACTTTTCCATCAAAGCATAATAAGAAACAGTGTTCGAGAACTGGCCGAAAGATATGGGGCGATATGAAACGAATTAAGACCCGAACTTTAAAGTCTAAAAGGAGCATCATGAAATAGTTCTTAGTACATATTAATGCGCACCAATGCAAAGAACTGCAGCTTGCACGCGTGCATTAAATCCAGAAATTTGGCTTTCAACCGTTCATTACATTGGCCCAGAAAAAGTTATAGGTAGTATTTGACTCCTGAAAGCCTGCCGTACTTAAAAATGTTTAAAGTACACACTAAGAAATAACTCCGAATTGTTTTCTATAAAGACGTCCTCTTATATGAAAAATGTTTTGATAGAGATTCGGTTCATGACGTCGTTTTCCGTCAGCTCGTGCGGCACCCATACAACCCACTTATTTTTGACTTCAGCCTTATTGAACTGAACTCCCAAGTTATCGAAACAATGCTTACGGACTTAATGACTTCCATTATTTTAACGACATTTTCAACAGAGTGTGTTATTAGTGGATTAGAATCGGCCAAAAAAACTGTAAAATATGGCATAATATATCTTTGCTGGTGTACATTTTTGACTAAGTAATTTTTGAGCTCGAAATCTTATCTTTCTACCGCACCTGTACAGAACGAGATACAGATTACTAAAGCTAACTAAAGTTGGACAAATAACGGATATCTTTTGGTTAAACCTTATATGTAAGTTCTGACATTGTTATATTTTTCAATAACAGCCAATCGGGTGATTTTATAAATCATCAAATCAAATCATATACAGTCAGCGAAATTCAATTAAAGGCACCCACATTTCAAATTGATTCAATCATACAGTCAAAACGATAAACAAGAGAAGAAGAGAAGAATAAGAGAAGAGAATTGCTCACACTATTACTTTTTTATGTCTGTTTAAGATATTGCCCCTCGTAAAGAAAAATAGTGTATCATTGAATATCTGTCAGAGTCTCTCAGCCGATCGAAAGTACAAATTTAAATAAAGAGAAAAGTAAACATGCCAAAAACCAATCGATTTAACTTGAATCCTTTCTGTTTTTTTTTGCTTTCATTCTCCACAATTTAACTAAATTTTTAATTCATTATATGAATGAGGCTTTTAATTCTTTTGATTAACTATTTAATTAATTCAATTAATTATTTCGCACTCCAAAACTTATTAAATCATAGAAATAATCCTGTAAAATGTTTTTAATAGTTAGTAAAACGTTTTTAATAGTTTAAATAATCCATATGACATAACATGTGGCTTATTGAGTGAATAAGTTTTTCGCTCTACTAAAATATGGACATTATATAGCTCGAGTGCGATCTCTCATTTAGTCTGTTTAGAGTGCTCGAATTTGTCACTTCACCTCTAATGTGTTTTGTGGTTTTTACAATGGAAAAAAGTATCGAACAAAGAATTTATCTCAAGTTTCCGTATTGCACATGGAACTTCGTATGTCGAATTATTGAAAACATCACAGAAGGCATACAGTGAATCTATTTTAACGAAAACTAGTGCATATGACTCGCACAGTGTGGTTAAAGGCCGTTGAGATATGATGGATTTGTCTCGTTCTGGTTGGCCATCAACATCTTGAACTGAAGCTAAAATCGATAAAGTGTATGAAGTGATGACTGAAAATCGTCATTTATGCATCACGAATATATTCATAGCGTAGTATGAAACGCGTTACTTACTGATCGAGAAAATCAATTGACAAAAAACTCAACTGGGTAAGGATGAATATAACAAATATTAATAACTGGTGATAAGACATGGGCTTAAGAGTTTGACATGTTCAGACCAGTAAAAAACAAGCTTCGGAATGAAGCTTTTCATTTGAGGCAAAACCGGGAAAACCACATGAAAGACAATCAAAAATTAAGTTAATTTTGATTGTTTTTGTGTGAGCAATGATCAAGCTCACGGAGTTTGCTCCTCGATAATGCACCATTCGATCATAGGGCTTGCATTGCAAACAAATTTGTGGCCAAAAACTCAACTGATACCATTGATTCGGATTCAGCGATATCTGCAGCTATTAAACGATAAGTACAATCGTTAGTTTGAGAAGCATTTATTAGACTTCTCCATTACTCAACTATACGAAGTATTTGAGACACATCGACATGACCGCCGCTCAAAAAATAATAGGTGGTTGTATTGGGAATCGAACCCGGGATCATATGCATGATAGTCGTGTATTCTACTCATCGTACCACGGCCGGTTCGAGAGTTGTTCGTTAGGTCCTTGATAAAAGCACATAAGAATAAAAAGTTTTCAAATATGCAATTATTGCTAGAATGTATCATTCTAGCAACATTAACACTCATACCTATGCAACTGTGTTATCAAAATTGTTTTGAACAAATTAATTGTCCTCTATTAAATTTGATGATAATAAATGACCCTTTAAAAAACTTGCCTTAAATGAGCATTTGATGTTAACTGTTCAAAATTCCGTAAATGACTTTGGACAACATTCAGAAAAATAAACTGTAGAGGAAAATTCGGAAGTATTCGTGTAGAGTTACTGATGAGAGTTATTTACATACTGGAATTGTTGCAAAAATGTACATAACAGATCGAAATGTTTACCTTTAAGCATAATCCAATGATCGTGAGCACTGTGCAAGTCTGTCATACGTCCCGTCTAGAATTGTTTTGCAAAAACATGTCTGTTTTATTGCACTTTTTAGTCAAGAATTTAAAGCATTTTCTGAGGGCTTAAAAATGTATCTCAGTGAAAATTTGCCAAGCTACAGTTGTGTTAACTCCTACATTTAACAACTTTTAACCTAAAAATTGCATGTCTTTGTTCTGAGGCTAAATAGCTGCGATGTAATCTTATTGTACTGCTGTCGGTCGTTGTTATAGTTGACGTATTCATTGGTGTTGTTGTGTATTTAAAAGCTTTTTAAAACGTTTGTATCGTGTGTACTACAATGCAACTTGGGCCAGCGAAGGATATTTGAGAGTGAAGGCACCATTCATGCAAATGATTTTATTGCCAGTAATAAAAATCAACAAAGTAAAAATGCCATTATAAACGGTTTGAGTTATGGCTTGCATTTAACGGTAAAAGCCAATTATTTTGATATGTTCGGTAGAAAACCGTTGGTGGCGTTATGAAAGAAATTTTATTTCGGACATAAATATAGGTTTGATGGGGATAATCATTATGCAATGGATCTATAAAAGCCGAATTCATCGCAAAGCAAAATGAAATTAAGTTAAAATTATGTGCTTAGAGTAAAATTATCAGCTGTTCATCAATATTATTTACTATATAATTTTAATAATGCTATGAAATAGTTGCCACAAGTTATACATCCAGTATTAAGCACCTCATTCAACTTTGGTTTCAATCGCTACCTTATTATGCTGCTCAATATCTTTGGATTGAAATTAAGGTGGAAATTGTAGTAGACAATAATACATTTTAATCAAAAACCAAAATGCGGAGAACCATTTTTTTATTCGAAACCGACTTAACCATTATTTCAATTCCTTTAAAAAGTTTGTAAAAATTTTCACAAATATTTTATATTAAACAAGTTACTATTTAGTACCCTGGAAAATTGCTGGTATTTGATAGCGATTCATTTTGTATTGCAAATTTTTACGATTTGAAATCCTATGGCTGATAAGCATTCAACACAAACATTAGCAAAAACCAAAATGCGGAAACCATTTTCTTTCGTTCGAAACCGGTTTAACCATTATTTCAGTTCCTTCAACAAATTTGTGAAAATTTTCACAATAATTTTATATTGAACAAATTACTATTTAGTACCCTGGAAAATAATTGGTATTTGACAGCGATCCATTTTTTATCGCAAATTTTTATATCAATTTGAAATCATACATATGTCTGATAAGCATCCAATCTAAACATTAGCTCAAAATTTTCGACAGCTTTGGATTACTTGACGTAATATCTGAACGAATACAGTTTATGAAAATTATGAAAAAAAAAAAAACAAAAGGCTTACGGCGTAGACTTAATTATAATACATGCATATGAGCGGTACAGTGCATTGAAATGTAATCGAGATGTGGTGGAAGTTAACATCGATAAAGTAAAGGAAATGATGAGTGCATTAACTTTCTGCGTCTTACGAATCATTTAGAGCATTCTATTCGATTGTCTGGATATGAGATAATCTAAAACGAGTCAATATCGAATCCAAGTTCATAAAACGCATAATAACTGCGGGTGAGAAGTGCGTTTAATTGATTAATTTATTTCTTTTATTCATATTCACAATTATATAACATCACAAACAAAATACAAAATTATTTAATACAATATTAAATATTAAAAAAAACAGTAGCAATAATAATAAAATTAATTTAAAAACGATATAAATTCAAATGTTAATAGCAAAGTTTATACTATGGTTTCCCAACCAAGTACAAGTTTAAAGCAAATAAAAAAGAAAAACCAAGGGCCGATAATGAGTTCATAATGTAAAATGGGCTACTGAAGTTCACTTAATGCAAATCTGAATATATTTGTTGGAAAACTTGATTTGAATAAGCAAAAAATGCAGAGGGAGCCGATTCCAGGCTCTGCAAACGCGCACCGTAAATGATGAGAATATAGAAGAGCCTGATATAAGAGCAATTACAAGTTGTGTATTTCTAGTTGATCTAGTGAACCTGAATCTACTTCGCAGTAAAGGTGGTGAACCAAATATTACCAATTTATAAAATAATTTAATGATTGAAAATTCACAATAATTGTTAAAGGGAATACGTAAAAAACGTATAGCATATTGTGATATATGATCATAGCGTCTCAAACTGTACAAGTACTCGTACACATACCTTACTACCATATTAAAAATCCTTTAAATTTTGCTAAGGCAACCAAGATTTGTTCCCAAAAAAACTTCAATACCACAATAATTTTGAGACATCAGCAAGGCATGAGCTAAGCTAACCTCTCTGTAAAATGATTTGGAAGGAATATATTCATATTGTGCAACTTCCGCAGAACAAAAAGTATCTTTGAAAACATAGAATCAATATGAGCGCGAAAATCAAATCGTTTATCAAATGTTATGCCGAGTCCCTCCATTTCATTTATAAGCTCAATGCTGTTTCCATTAATGTTGATGTCAAAGTTGTGAAAAGATTGAAACGAGGTGATAAAAAGCATAGCTTTAGTCTTGATACAAATAATATAAAGGTTATTTTCATTTAACCAATTATTTATAGCACTCAATGTGTTATTGATACTACATTGTAAGATATTTACTGAACTACTATAGAAAAAAAGATGGATATAAAAATGGATAACAACAGCTATCGCGAATAACCTTAGCTAAACCATTAATATACAATATACAGAGTAGTAAACCCAGATCCGATCCTTGAGGAACACCACAGTGCACACTAAGCATATCAGAAAAATTACCATTCATGGAAATATGAACGAACCAATGTGCAGCAGGCTGTGCTAGAAAACATAAAATTAATACATTAATTTGTAAACAAGCTTAGTATGGTCCAACTTGTCAAAAGCCTTAGATAGGTCGAGACCTACAAGCACTCCTAAATCGTAATTATTCATCATCTCCCTAATAGTATCTGTTAAATGGAGCAAATGAGTGGTGGTATTAAAGCCTCTTCTAAATCCGTATTACCAGTCAACAATCATGCTCTGATCTTTAATATAATTTCAAATTTGTTCTTGCATCAAATGGTCAACAACTTTAGAAAGAGCTGGAAGTATACTAATTGGTCTTAGGTTATCAAAATTGTAAGAATTACCTACTTTAATGATTGGAACTAAATTAAATTTCAATTAAGCCGAAATGGACTTAATTGATTGCCATGATATTGTAGTCTCGAAATTCTAGCCAGAAAGTCAGATGGTGAATAAAGAAATTCATCGAAAAATGATTTGGGGAACTTGGGGACTTTGCTGAACTATAATGCACTCAATGCATCTCACAAGGCTGTCATTGTGAACGAATCTTTCGCAGAACAAATCAACAAATGTCACTAATGAACACCACATTGATTTCGCATGGCTTTGGTTGACTTTTTCTCTTTCCACACCTCAAGGTAGTCATTCGAGGCGCCAGATTTCAATCGACAGAGAAGACATAAATGAGAATTCGTGGCGACAACTAAATGAAAATAGTAGAAAAATATTGTAATGCTTGAGTTATTAATTTCCATAAGTATACCAATTCGGATGAGACCCACTTTGAAGGCGATACCATAAATTTTAATGAACAATAAATATTTTTTTTTTGTTTTAATGACCAATTCTCTCTCCATCAGTCGATCCAACTATTGATCAAGCCGTGAGGAAGCAGCTCATAGGAAATGATTCCCTGCCCAAATCCCATCAAACACTCAGCAAAACCTTCCTGATTGTCAATCCTAGCTAGGCCATCGTCTGCGCTGTCTCACTCTGATTCGACCACAACCGTTAACGTTATCGTAAGTGATCCACTTTTCTTCACCAGTTACCATTCGCTTTAGAAATTGCTAGATTTTGTTGCGATATGCAAATAGAACTTCAATTCATGAGGTCTTTTTGCGTCAAATCGTCTTATTTTCGACTTCAGCCTTATTGAACGGGTTCCAAATGGTCTTTTGTGCAATTTTTAATTTCCAATTTACCGAAACAATGCTTGCATAACGGTCGGGCTTAATGATTTCCATTATTTTAACAAAATTTGCAACAAAGCATGTTATGTCCTGAACGTCAAAATTACTGGATGAGGATCGGCCAACTCAAAATCGGCCACAAAATACATGTGACTGGCTGTTACAGTATCAGAACCTCTATTCACATTCTCAGGCGCCTGGCAAGAGTTTCATCTCTATCAAAGATAAACTGTAAATATGACGAATTTTATCTTTGCTGGTGTACCTCCTCTTTGACTGAGTAATTTTTGAGCACGAAATCTTATCTTTTTACCGCACCTGTTCCAAACGAGATACAGATTACTAAGGTCATCTATTAAACCTTATATGTATATAAGTTCTGGCTTTGTTTTATTTTTCAATAACAACCAATCGGGTGATAGTAACGATTTTTTGCCGAGTGTCCTTTCAAATCATATATAATCTGGCATATATTAGTAAATTTAGGAAGCAACCGAAATTAAAAATTATATAAAATCGCGGTGTTGTGCGGTCAATGAGGATTTTCCACCGATATGACACTGTATTGATAAATCTGGTGTTGCTCAAACCACGAATCGCCCAATCGAATCCGTTTCCGACCTCCATCTTTTGTAATTTTCATTTAGCTCCTTTTCCTTTTCGATCCACTAGTGATTGTGAACGTTTCCTGTTTTATTCAACTTTTCATAAAATGTTATATTCGTTTTTTACATTTATAATTAAAAACATCACAAGATGAATTCTACACTGTCGTCACAATACCACAACCCGCCCATGATACTTGATGGCCGAAGCAGTAAGTTGCAAGTAACAGGGGCAAAAGCGTTCCACGTAAACTATTTGGACATCATGAGTACATGACATACTCACTGGGGGGTTCCACATGGCTAACTGCGGTCGTTACGTGGCAGGAGCCATGGCAGCAGGCAGGACCAGCAATAGTTACGATTAAAAAAAAAAAAAGAAGAAGAAGTAGAGCTGTGAAAAGGACATCCATTCACTGTTAACTGCTGATTCATTCATTTATTTATTCATTTCATTGTACTCGTTCATACCAGCAGTATCGTACGTATGTATGAACGATGAATGAATGTGCTGCAAGTAGCTACAACTGCTGAACGAATGGTAAGCATCAGTGGTTCAACATTTCTTTGCTGTTGTGCTTTCTTCCCTTCGCCATTTTATCCGCGTTGAGCATTTCTCGTTGCAAGTTGGTTTCGTCGGTTTCAATGGGTTGAGATGGGTTATAAAATCGTAATGCCACTTTGCGTGTTTCGTGCTCTATGAGCATGTGATGTCCCGCCACCAGTAAAAAGGTGCAATGAGCGACGTTACTGTTACTGCCACAACTGTTGGTTGTTGCTCTTTTGGGTATTTTATTGCAACATTTGCTGTCTTCAACTTGCACTTTGTTGTTTAAAATTTAAGCATGTAAATGTTGATGTTATGTTCTTTTAATTATACATGCATACAGAGGAACCTTGGGAATCAGTGTTGAATTTAATCATAATCAATTTCAGATTTAGTTTTAAAAAACTTTTGTACATTTCCTTATAAGAAGAGAACAGCTGAACTTATGGGGAAACCACAGTATAAAATTGTAATGAATCGTGCATGTTTTGAACATGTTTCTGTTGACAAACTCACAAGAATTGCACCGAAAAAAAGAAAGAATAATAGAAAAATAATTTCATTATTTTTTCATTAGATGGATGTAGTAACCTGTATCTCGCGTTGCATAAGTTGGAATTGAATTGCAGTGAAACGTCGCAAACGGCGGCAAAGCCAAGATTGACAGTCAGCGAAGTTTTGCTATGTATTTGGAGGGACTGTGCTGTCAGCAGTTGGACCATGAAATCACACAGAAGCGGTCAACTATAGCCAATAGGAGGGGAATTGTGTTCCATCGAGACAAAACCAAACCACACACATGACGCTAACATGCCAGAGGCTACGAGAGTTTGGTTGGGAAGTTCCTATGTATCCATAATATAGTCCAGAACTGGCACCAAATGATTACCACCTCTTTTTGTTTATGGTGAATGATTTAGCTGGTAAAATTCGCCTCAAGACAAGCTTGTAAATATCGATTGTTTTTGTCAATAGAGTGTGAAATTACCTTCAAAGTAACAACAAGTTATCGAACAAAAACGGTGAATGAATCAGACCATTCCAGCTATTCTAAACAAATCCTTCAAAAATAATGGATATCTTGTTACTACACCTGCATTTTGAGGCTATTTAAATTCAAATTGGTCAGGGACTGTCTCCGAAATGAAATGAAACCAGGACAGAATTTTGTTCTAATGTTGACTCGTCACCTGAATCGAAACTTTGGTCGTTCATAAGAAATATTTGCTAAACGAAATAACCCAGAAGAACATAATCCATGAGCAATTATTAAAGTATAAGAACCACAAAAACTTATATATCTTATAGTTATTAATCCTGCTAATACAATTCCTATCTGTGCAACAGAAGAATAAGCAATTAAAGCCTTTAAATCTGTTTGGCGTAAACAAATTAAACTTACTAATAAACTCCCCACTAATCAAATTATAATTCAAATAAAATTTAATTTAATTCTTATTAATTGCAAAAAAGAAAAAAAAGTCATAATAACCCATACCCACCTAACTTTAATATACATAATTCCAACCAAAATTATAGATCCAGAAATACTAGCTTCAACATGAGCCTTAGGCAATCATAAATGAACTAAAAATATAGGTATTTTAACCAAAAATGCTATAACTACAGCAAAATATAAAACTTCATAATTAAATATATAAAATAAATTTTATAAATGAAATATATTTTTTATATATATTATAAATATATAATATAACATAATACATACCTATATATATTATAAATATATTTTATATATTTATAAAATATAAAAAATATAAATATATAAATAAATAAATTTAATAAATAAAAATTTATAGCACCAGTAACCTTATGCATACAAATAAAAAATAACAATTAATATTAGTAAATATACTAATAAAGTATAAAATAATAAATAAACCCCTGCTTGTAAACGTTCAGGTTGATACCCCCACCCTAAAATTAAAAGTAAATTAGGAATTAAACTTCTTTCAAAAAATAAATAAAAAATAATTAAGCTTATTCTTCTAAAAATCAAAATTAACAATAATAATAATACATATATAATAATATTTAATATAAATAAATTTAAGTAATTATTAAACTTAAAAATAATTTCAATTGCTATTAAATTCAAATTCTAAGTAAAATTAATCCATATGAAATTATATCACAACCAAATATATAAGAAATTCTTATAAAATAATTTCTATATTTATTAAAAAAAAAAAAAACATTCTACAAATAAAATTCCTTGAACCATTCAATAAACCTTTTTAATAAAACACATAGGTAATAAAAACATAATACCAAAAATTATTTTTAACATTGTAAAATTCTTAATCTTTGAAAATAATCATTCCCATGAGTTCGAATTATTGATACTAAAACAGAAAGACCTAATGACCCTTCACATACTCTAAATGTTAAAAATATTATGCAAACAAAAAAATTCATAATTTAATATATTTAAATATATAAATAACAAAAAAAAAAAAAAAAAAAATAAAGACAAAACAATAAATTCCAATCTTACCAATATTGAAAGTAAATGTTTTCGATTTGAAAGAAATCTAAATAACCCAATAATAAATAAAATTCTTGGCAACCATCAATTTAATATTATCATTAGTTTTAATAGTTTAATAAAAACATTGGTCTTGTAAATCAAAATTAAGAAAAATCTTTTAAAACTTCAAGAGAAAAGAAATTCTTTATCAATAATCCCCACAATTAATATTTTTAAAAATTAAACTACCTCTTGATATTATACAATTAATTTTAATTTCGTTAAATTTAATTTCTGTCTTCTAGATATTTGTTTGGTTTTATGTAGCGATTTTTATTAGATTACAAAAAAAGTTTGAAATCACTAAAAATTCCATAAATATCAAAATCTGAAATACAGCTTAAATATTTTACAATGGCCTTCAATGAATCAATTAAAGTATACCGTTCAACATTTCCTTAACATTGACAATTATAAACTGTTCAATTTTATATAAAATTAACTTTAGTAAGTGACTAATATTAAACCACTATAAATCTCATTTCTAGTTAAAAAAGAAGAAAAAATTAAAAAAGACCATTTATGTAATTGAGCTTAGTGTAGTTTACCTCGATGTGACCAAATCTAAGAGAAACTCTTTCCTTCTTCGATATTGATTATTTTCGATAATAGCTTATTTGCGATGCGTCGTATTCCTTTCCCCAACAGTGAAAGTAAAAACAACTTTTTAATCAAAATTGTAAACACCTACATGAAAAGCTTCATTGGAAGGAAGTCAGTGTTTTTCGATAAAGGGATTTCGAATTCGTAGTTTTATTTGAAAGGCCTGTTAGTGGCATTAAGTTTGGTATATATCGTTTAAGTGACTATCGCAGCTTCGCTGTGTAGTGCAGATCAGAGAGGTCCACTTTTCGATGGCTTAGACGAAAAGATAAAGCCGAATTTGAATAACTGCCTGTATTATTATTTTACCGGCCATATACACTTACGAATTCGCTCAATTAGCGTCAGAACTTTGTTAATGTTTGCACAACTTGTCAAAAAATATCGGAATTTGGATGAGAGGTAGCGACATAACCATCTTCCAGTTTTTTACGGCACCTTTGGATTTTCACTTATTCCGAAGTCCGCAAATTTTTTTGCGTGGATAGAGGAAAGCCTAAAGGAATCGTTTGTTTCAATATTTTCCTAATCTTAAGTCAAAAGGCAGAAAGTCATCACGCAGACTGAAATTAATAACTTGATTTTAGTTTTTATTTCAGCCCAAGATCGTCTTTCTATTAGCAATTATTTATTATTGCCAATAGAATAACGGATTATCCATTAAGTGGTTTCAAAACCGCCGGTCATCTGTTAAATACTTGTCTTCTGAAGTGTTATTTATTTCGTGAAAGGTCATTTTCTGATATGGACGTTTGCAAACGAAGAACGCGTAAAAATAGTTAAAACTTACTACAAAAATGGTGACTCAAACGTGGGCACTTTTATTAGTGCATTACGGGGTGATTATGGTCGTCATAATCCACCAAAGAATTGGCAAGATTATAAAGAAATTTGAAGAGACTAGATGGGTTACCCATGTGGTTAGGCCTGTGCATAATCGTACTGCCGAAAATATCGCATCTGTTAGTGAAAGTATGGCAGGCAGTCCGAATTTCAATTCAGATCGTATGATAACCGACTTTTTTAGCCTGCAATTGAAGATTATGAACTGAACGATATGTGTTTTCAACAAAACTGTGCTACATAACACGACTCATTTTAGCTGTATTGCATGAGAAGTTTTTAAAAAGCGTAATTTCATGTTTCAATTGGCCACCAAGATCATGCGATTTAACGCCTTTAGGTACCATTTTTGGGGGGCATGTCGAAGACCGTGTTTGCGTGAATGACGTTGAAAATTTTGAAAATTATCATTCATCAAGTTATCGCCGAGATAAGGCCCGAAATGTGTGAAAAAGTGGTCGAAAACTACCTCAAAATGATTTACTGCTGCAACCAATCCATAATCGGTCATTTAAATGGCACTCTATTTCGTATATAATGGCAAGATCCAAGCATTATAATGAAATAAAAGTTTTATCGAAATCATAGCTTTATGTGCGTTTTATTTAACTTTACTTTTGGAACCGAAAAACTGATAATCCGGTATAAATGAAAAACTTGCGAAATTGATTATATTGACAAAGTTGGGTCGATGGACATGTACGAGTATTTCGGTAATCGCCAAATTACCATCTTCAGCACCCTTAGCTGTTTGTACTTTCTCGGACATCATCGCCACCTTGAGCGTTTATAACTTCACAATACAATTGAGAAGTTTCTCAACGAAAAGCACAAGTAAAATACAACTCAACTATCACAAGTCCTTATGTATGCATACGAGTATGTCCGTCCGACACCATTGCATAGAAGTTGTAGTTGGCACAAATGCCAATAAACATAGCTTAATGAAAAGCTAGACAGTGTACCAACGTCTGTGTATTATGTTTATTTTTGAATTTACTGTCGATCTTCAATGTAATTCGATTTTGGTTCTTAATCTTCTTTTTGAATTATATTCCATTGGCAATAATAAATAATTGCTAATAGAAAAATGATCCAGAACTGGATTAAGAACTAAAATAAAATTACATTGAAGATAGACAGTAAATTCAAAAATAAACATAATACACAGACGGCGGTACACTGTACACCGTCTATCGAATATAAATTTAAAAACGAACATTTTTTATTTGGTTAAAAAGTGTAAAATTTATTATCAGTAAAATATGGTGATAGTTTTTTGCCATCTCAATATATCCAAAGTCAGAACTTCCTACATGACAGTAGTAATAAATGTCATAGTTTTTGGGGTATCCTTTTCATTGCCTCATCTTGACATCGGTAACAGTAACTTTATATTTGTCAAAAACTTTTACCTTTTCTGTACGAGGTACGGATACACCAGGTATATATTCCAAAATCGTTGTTCTTATATCGCCAACAATTCGGCTGGTTCCTAAACCACCGTAAACTGTTATCTGGATCATAAACTATAGTCGAAAAAAATTGGACCAAAAAGAGGAAAATTTGAGTAAATTATTTTTTCTTTAAAAAACCGAGATGTTTGTGATTGTGATTATGCTTCAGCCTAATATATCACAGAACAAATGTTTGAACATTTGAAATTTTCAGTTGAATAATCAAACAATAATGCATTAAATTTCTAACCGTGAGTTTAGTATTAACGATTAATCGAGTAATCAGAAAGTCCTATTAACATTCTATGGCACTTACTCTTTTATTAAACTGTCATTCATATCCTTTATTTTTATTATGTTATGCCATATCGCTTATGAGTATGGGAAACACATCACAGACTGTTTAAATACACTAACCTATGGAAGACTATAAATGTTGAACAATTCTCTAGCTCATGATTAGTGGTTACTAATCTTTAATGATAACAATAACAATAATCTTGAATGGAATATATGCCTACGTTCCACTGTAATTATTATACAGTCTTTATCATTTAAATTTGCCGCATAATGCTCACGTTTGCTAATTTTAATTGAATTACAAAAAAAAAAAATATATTAAACCAGAGTAAAATACGAATAGCATAAGTGGCCGTATGGGAACCCCCACATCCCCAACCGTTTAAACAAGGAAAGTTACTCGAAGTTAAATGTTCCAGTGTTAACAATTAATACGCACGTAATTACAAGGAAAACTCGTGATCTCGTTTCAAATGTGTTTGATTTATTAACTATAAAAAATAAAATACAAGATATGTTGGGGAAACGCGTTTCTACATTACCGCATCGATTCTTCTTCGATGCGCGAAACTCAAAAATCTAGTTCCAGTAACACTTTTACTGTGGTCACTTACATTAGAAGATCCAGGATATTGACTAGGTCCTCTGAAAATAACGAAACGCACTATGCAACTCGGAAAGCAAATATGAAGTACTTAAAGAAATGTACCGACAATTGAACCTTTAAATAGACCGTTCAAAGGGACTTTCAAAATACTATCATCATATTGGCTTAAATGTATTCTATACTGAGTCATTTAGTTCGCTTACAACGATACGAAAGCGGTCGTAAACTTAGCCGATCTAAGAAAAAACACACAAAAAAGCTCGATACTCTTTTCTCAGCGATATTCGAGAACTTCTATACACTGTGTAGTAAGAACTGTCAAACTCCTTACAACATCCACCAACTGCAAACTCCACCTCTTCATTGCTGACAAATCTTTTACCAACGAGCCATTTTTTCAAGGTTGCGAATAGAAAATAATCCGAAAGAGTTAAATTTGCGAATAAGGTGCGAGATGAAGCAATTAGAACTTAAATTCATTAATTTTGGTCATCGCAATGTGTGGATGTGTGAACTGGAGCATTGTCCTGATAAAACAACGCTTCCCTTTTTTAGACGCATTTTCCGGAAAAGGTTTAAATTCTAGCTTCAAATTCTTTACAATGTCTTCTGTCTATTGGAAACGGATGCCTTGATATGGTAATTTAAGTTTTGGAAAGGGAAAAACATATCAGGTGAATACGGTGGTTGTTCGATGTTATTTATTGAGTTTTTGCTCAGAAATTCGTTCACAACGATAGTAGTGTGAGATGGTGCGTTATGGTGATGCAAAATCCATGAGCTTTCTTTTCACAAATTTGCCCTTTTTTGATGAAATTGGTCCCTTAAATGCTGGTTAGCGCCCAGTTGGAACAAAATGACAAACTCCCTTGCATCTCATGGATGACTTGTTGTTAGAGAGCTTCTTACATTCAGCGAGCTTACGCAAATTCTATTTTTAGACTCACCCAATAGGGTCTACGGTTGTAACGACGATTCCGAATGCCTCAGTTTCAGAAGTATTTACTAGGCTTCATTAGTGAGATGGCTACAAACAAAGGTGGTCCCAAAACTAGCCGACATGACATATAGATGGTGCCAGCAGTTCGAAAAAATTTAATTTGGTGAAAAGTTGCAACCTTATCAAATATATGGTTTTAGGTTCAAGGCGTCACTTTGTTTAGTATTTTTATTTGAGCCATCAAAATTAAACTATCTGAGTGAATTTGTAAAAATGAAGAAATTGGCCACCGCTATGTAATTTAGTGTTTCCATCCAATATTAAAGCCAAACTAGATTCTACTCTGGGGGAGTCTGCCCTTTCGTTTACGAATGCAAAATATCGGGTAGTACATTTTGAACAATTCCGTACGATCTGCTAAGACGAACACCGTAGTGGTCGACGAATTGAGATATTGAATGATCGTCGCCAGCTGAAATGATAGGCATTTCAAAAAGTGCTATACATTGTATATTGATCGAAGATTTGAATATGAGATGAGAAAATGGGTGCCGCGCTTGCTTTCAATAGTGCAAAAACAGAGTCGTGAAGATGTTTCAGTAGAGTGCTTGAAGATGTGCCACCTCAATAAAGCCGAATTTTTGCGTCGATTTATACTCATGAATGAGACATGGGTGCACCACCTTCACCTGAGATAAAGGAAGAGTGAAAGCAGTGGTCTGGAATGCGAGCATCAAGTCCAAAGTCCATGGCGTCTGTTTTTTTAGGATGCGCATGATTATTTTTAATGATTATCTTTATGAAGGAAAAACTATCAACAGCCATTGTTATGCTAACTTATTGCAGCGTTTAGGTGATGAAATTGTTAAAAAAGGTGACTGGATTATTCGCTGACATAAGTGAATTACTTCGGAACAGGCCCACTTTGAGGGCGATACAATAAACTTGAATGAACAATAAATATTTTGTGTTTTACTATAGATGACATATTTCTGACAGAACGTATGCTACATTAATGAATGCCGTACAACAACGCTTGCAATTGAAATGTTATTTTTAAATTAATTGAAATGTTATCAAAATTAAGTAAATATAAAAATATATTAATCACTCATAGTTTGGAAAAATAGTAGCACAAATCTGCGTAATATAACTCTATATTACCAGTGCTTCCTTTCAAAATTTACTTTCTAATGCTAACAGTACCATATTTCGTCCGGGAACATGTTAAAAAACTAAAATGTGTTGATTTGTTAAAAACCTTATTTAAAAGTTGCATAATGCAAAATTTTCATAAAAGAAAAAACAAACTGTAGAACAGTTGTAGAATGTCTAATTACTTGTGATGCTATTTGTTGTATTTTCTCGGCATTGCGTAATTTTTTCCAACTGTAGGGAGAAAATATCTGTATTCTTCGTTTTTCCAGCTTTGTATTCCATAACATAACAGGAGAACAATCAGAGCTACCAAAGTGACTTCCCACGCCGACTTTGTAGTACCGTACAACGTATTATAAAGAACACTAAATGGTCATGTTTGAATAGAAGAATATTTGCAACAGAATAACTTTAAATTTGATGACGTTTTATAGTTTTCACTGAAGACTGTACAGGTAGTGGTCACAAGCTCAATACGAATAGCGATTTGTAATATGACAAAAACTATTACTAAGGATGCTCAAAACTACTGCTCCGATGTAGAATATGTTGCATTTGCAGGGGAAAGTCACAAAAATATCTTCTTATTGACTACGGTGTGTCAATGCAGATCGGGAAAAATCTTTTCTAGATAACATATCTGGTAAAAGCTAAACAATTCGATGCTATTTAAAGTTTTAGATTTTAAGCACCAAAGTTTAAACATTTTAATTCATATTTTCCGTGACCTTGCTGATGATGTTTTCATTTCAAATTAATTTGCCAACTCCCTCCACCTGCCAAATCTCGATTGGTACCAAAAGCCTTCAATTTTGTCGAACATGTTATGTTAAAATCTGCGAAGGGATGTTTCTGATTATCAGCATTGTTGTTAGAACCATTATTTTGAGTAATGGAGGAACTTGGATCTATTTTTATGACCTGGAAACCATCGACCGATCAAGCAAATATTGTGGCGGAGGTGAAGCAAAAAACAAGATTATGTCGACAGCTCTCCTCGATTATCGTGGTATTGCGCATATTACAACAGCGGTCCCAAAACTAGCCGACCTAACAAAGAAGACACAAAAGAAGTCGGAAAATGTTCCTCTATTTTTCAACATAATCTAATTTTTGCTGGATACACTTTTTCAAGCGACATTTAACAATTTGTATACCCTGTTTATAACAGTCCTGACGAACACCTTAAAATTGTAATCAACCGCAGACTCCACCTCTTCGTTATTGGCACATCTTTTACCACCGAACCATTTTTTCAAGTTTGGCAATAGAAAATAGTACAAGGGAGCTAAATCTGGCGAATAAGGAGCGTGATGAAGTAATTCGAAATTTAATTCAGTAATTTTGGCCATCGCAATAGCGGATGTGTGAACTGGAGAATTGTTTCGGTGAAATAACAATTTCTCTTTCGCCAAATACGACCTTTTTTCCATAATTTCATCACTTAAAAGTAGCAATAAATTAGGATAATATACGCCGTTGATGGTTTTTCCTTTCTGAAGATAATCAATAAAAATAATCCCATGCGTATCCCACAAAACATAAGCCATAGCCTCGCCTGCAGATGGAATCATTTTCGCCTTCTTTAGACACGATTTTTCCCATTCCAGTCCACTGCTTTGACTGTTCCTTTGTGTTAGGTGTGAAGTGTTGGACCCATGTCACATCCATAGTTATACATAGGCACAAAAATTCGCCTTTATTCCGGTGAAACATCGCCAACCACTCTATTGAAAACTTGCGCGGCACCCATCTTACGCACAGCTTTCTCACCTTCAAATCTTCGGTCGATATACGGCGTGTAGCACTTTTTGAAATTCATATCATTTTAGTTAGTTGGATTTTGTTACCCGATTCTGGCGTGTACACCTCAATTGGTCGACCATTACGTTGTTCGTCTGGGCAGCTCGTACGGCCTTGTATAAACTCTGCTATCCAATATTTTACAGTCGTAAATTAAGGAGCAGACTCCACCAGAGTAGAATCTAGCTCGGTTTTAATATTAGTTGGACTGAGACCTTTCAAGTGAAAATATTGAATTACATAAAGGTGATCAATTTTTTCCATGTTTACAAGTTCTCTGAGATCGTTTACTTTTGATGGTTCAAATAAAAATACTAAACAACGTGGCGCTTTGAAACTTAAAACATATATTTTATAAGATTGCCACTTTTCACCAAAATATTTTTTTTTTCAAACTACTGGCACCATCTGTACGTCAGGTCAGTTAGTTTTGGGACCGCCCTTGTATTATTTTGAGGACGTTATGCGTCGTTTTGAAACGTCGAAGTTTTTGGTATTTTAGGTCTTAAAATTTTATTTCACTATATTTTCATCCTTGAATATATTTTGCGAAAAAAAATGAAAAATCTAAAAATTCGGTATTTTTCCGAACTCCCGAGTTCGAAACTATAGAATCTGTGAAATGCATCAAATAACGTAAAATAAAATGCAATAAAATTAAACTAAATTAAGTTAAATTAAATTAAATTAAATTAAATGGAAATGAAATGAAATGAAACGAAATGAAATGAAATGAAATTAAATGAAATAAAATAAAATAAAATAAAATAAAATAAAATAAAATAAAATAAAATAAAATAAAATAAAATAAAATAAAATAAAATAAAATAAAATAAAATAAAATAAAATAAAATAAAATAAAATAAAATAAAATAAAATAAAATAAAATAAAATAAAATAAAATAAAAT
>JAHXMU010000031.1:3703413-3787420 GCA_019455685.1 Philornis downsi | reverse complement strand
ATAAAATAAAATAAAATGAAATGAAATGAAATGAAATGAAATAAAATAAAATAAAATAAAATAAAATAAAATAAAATAAAATAAAATAAAATAAAATAAAATAAAATAAAATAAAATAAAATAAAATAAAATGACACAAAATGTTGAATTAACCGGAAACCTAACTTACAACATCCGTAGTGCTAATAATGACGTAAATATCGTACTTTACAACAACCTCAAAAAAGGATTCATCCTTAAACAGTTTTGAACAAATTATGAACAAATTAGTTATGAAATTTTTGATGGAAGTTTATTTGCTTTCACATTTACAACAGATTTTCATACATTGTTGTCATAATTGTATTATTTTCATTGCAAAAGATAACAGAAGATTTTAGGTTCGATTTGAACAACCCCACTAAACACACAAGAAAACTTTCTGACCGTCAATCCCGACTTGGACGCCGTTTGCTTCGGCTTAGCACAATTCAACCAAGAACGTTTTCGCTTGACGTTATCGTAAGTGACCCACTTTCCTTTACCAGTCACCTTCCGATACAAAACTTTGTGGATTTTGTTGCGATTCAGCAGATGGAATTTATTTTTTTTTTTTTTTTTTTTATTATTAAACTGTACAATACTGTAGAATAATAATATATATATTAATATAAGTTTTAACAAGTTACGCCCCAGCGTCTAAAATAGACATTATAGAGGCAAGTTGGCAGTAAAATTCAATATCTTTTACAATTATGTTACAGAAAAATAAAAAAAAAAAAAATTATTAAAAATTTTTAAAATTAATTCAAATTTAGTATACAAACAAAAGTTTAAATAAGAATTCCTTCAACTATCTGCAATAAGTAATTTTTCAACAAATTTTTGAATGTTAGAATATTATTTGCGATTTTTAAATTTTGAGGTAAATTATTATACGCATGGCTACCCGAATACTCAATTCTCTGCTTCGTAATTTCAAGTCTACACTTTGCTACCCTTAAGTTACTACTATTTCTGGTACTGAACACTTGTTGGTTGATAGCAAAATGTATGGTGTGATGTCCTATATTGTGTAAGCATTTGAATACATACATAAGAAGTTTCATTAAGTAAGTACCATGCACAGGTAAAATGCTTGGGAATATGCTTCTGTATAGCGAAAGTGATGAATATGTTAAAGGCAGATTTGCCACAGCTTTCAAGGCTTTGTTTTGAATTCTTTGTAAAGATTTCAGTTCTGTACTTTTTTTATACCCATATAAAACAACCATATAATTCAAAATACTTTGAATTAAAGTTTCGTATATTAAAAGTTTCACTGTTCTATTAAACTTATTTTTGAATTTATACAAAATACCTACTACTTGAGCTGATTTGCCTTTTAAATGTTTAATGTGTGTATCCCAGCACAGATTATTTTGTAGAAATATACCTAAATACTGGACACAATCGACTTCTTGGATAATGTTACCATTAATATATATAGAAAAATGGTTGTTGTGATCACAATAAGGCTTAAATCGTATCAACTTTGTTTTTGTGGCATTTAGAACTAGTTTGTTTATTTGAACAAATTCATGTATCAAGGACGCGTCACGTTCAATATACGCTCTGGCAACTGTCTCGTGCTGGTAAGGGTATATAAGGCATAAGTCGTCTGCGTACATAAATAGTTTTCCTGTCAATCCAAGGTTTCCTATGTCATTAAGATATATTTTAAATAACAAGGGTCCAAGTACACTACCCTGCGGTACACCATATTGAACATCTTGTAATGAACTTTTACAACCATTAAAATATACAAATTGTTTCCGGTTCCGAAGATAGCTGCCTAAAAGAGATATGGCTTGTGGAGAAATTCCATAAAATTTTAGTTTTTGCAACAAAATGTTGTGATCAATTAGGTCAAATGCTTTCGTGAAATCATAAAACACTCCAATTACTCCCTTATGATTATCATCTAATCCTTTACATATAGCATTTACTACATTTATAGCTGCTTCCTCAGTGCCACAGCCCTTTCTAAAACCATACTGATATTCGTTTAAAAAATTATGCCTTTCTAGGCATGAGTTCTTTCAAGTTTCTTTCATGTTCTTTCGGTTCATGAGTTTCTTTCAAGTTAATTCATATGGCACATATAAATCGAAGTTTATTTTTGTATCGGATTTACTCCATGTAACTCCTAACGGTTTTTGTGCAATATTTAGCATCAGAGCAATCGAAACAGTGCTTGTATGACGGTTGGACTTGATGATTATCATTACGAGTCTTGGTTTTTCGACGATAACCAAAATTACGCACGGTGGTCTGAAATTTTTCCAGTAAATAAGACACATCCATTCTACATCTTGCAATAAATTAAAATAAATGAACTGTCCCACTACGTGCTGAAACAAAAGCTAACAGAAAGTATTGTATCTTAAGTACAAATACAGGTAAAATGGAAAAAGTCCGCATCTCTCCCACCACGACCCCATCCGATTTACGTACTTCAATTCAATCAATGATACATTATATGCATTACTCGATGATAGATGGTAGAATATTTTCCGCATAGCCATAACGTGCTGCCAAATAATCTGCCTTGCCTTAGATTGTAGGGCGCGACAAAGTATTTCTACTACATTTACTATCTAGGTTACATGCAAAATTCTCTTGAAAATGCCAACCCCTTTTTCCATTGTTATATTTCTGCAGTAACTGGATGAAAAAAAAAAAAACGTGTGATAAATAGCCTAAAGTAAAAGTAGTTTCCAAAGCAACGAGCGACTGTAGTCTAGTTAACTTTGCTCAAACGTTCATAATTTCCAAGTAAATTATAAAAATCATAAACATGTTGTAAAAATGCCATAGTTTAAAGTGTAAACGACAATGTCAGTGATGTTGCTTGAGTTTTACTTCAAAAAATTAAAAATTAATTACAATATAATTGTTTAAATGACAGGTGAAGTTACAGACCATAGACTTTAAACACATTCAAATGATCACATAAACGCCTCTCAGAATTTCATGTACTCGTATGGATGTGTGGACAGGACATACACACTCAAACAAATGTATACAAATACACAATATCGTATGTATGCATAACACACATGTACAAGCTCATTCCCTAGTAAGAATATTGTACATTTAAGGATGGTACTTTTTGCCATATGTCACTTAATTCCGGTTTATACTTAAGCATAACAAATATATTTATGTAACAAATATATTTATACTAATGGTTGCCATTGTTTGTTATAGTATTCTGTAATATGTATTTGAAAATTACCAAATATTTGTTGAACGAAGTAGGAAGGATTTATCAAGACAATTGTTTACGAATATATTGGGTGGTTCAGAAAGTTCGTTCGCCATACGTCACTTTTTATGACATAGAGTTCCTTCAAACACTATAATAACTTCCCCCCATCCCTTCTCTAAACTGTTTATTATTGTTTACTTGTATCTCGTTCTGGTCCTGAGTAGTTATAGCGTTTAAAAAGTGAAAAAAATGAGCGAAAAAGGGTGTTTTAGACTTATTATGCTGTGTTATTTTCGAAAAGGAAAAACTTCTGCTGAAGCCAGCCACAAAATATAGTTTGCTTACGAAGACAACGGACCAAACCAAATGAAAAAACTTGCCGGAAATAGTTTAAACGATTTTTTTACGGCGATTTCTCCGTAACGGGCGCTACCAGATCAGAAAAACCACGTGAGTTTTATGAGAGAGGAATTTGCTTACGAGCTCCCAGAGAAGTGGGAACAAGTTATTGAAAAAGAGGGAGATTACATAGAATGATTTTTTAATCGTAGTTTTTCTTTTAAGTCGGATAAATCACTGTAATTTGCGTCATATATTAACATTTTTTTGTCATTTAATTTTTATAGATAATTTCATGTAAATGTTCGCGGCTCCGTCTCAAAATGTCCATTCGGAAGGTACAATTTTCCGTCACTTTTTCAAGCATTTCAGCTTGTATTCCACGAATAACGCGTGTTGTGTTATCCTGTAGGGTTTCAATAGTGTTCGGCTTGTCCGCATAGACTAACGATTTGACATAACTCCACAATAAATTATCAAGAGGCGTTAAATCGCAAGATCTTGGGGGCCAACCCACAGGGCCAAATCGGGAGATAAGCTGCTCACCAGATTCGTCCCTCAACATATCCATTGTTTCACGAGCAACATGCCACACTATGTTGCACCGTCGTGATAAAACCACATGTCAACCAAAAGTTCAACCAATTGGGGGGAAAAAATTCCTTGTGGTTGTGGTTGCCCAATCGCTGAGAACGGCAACGAATTGACATTTCACGATCGTTATTAACACTGGTCGCAACGGCTGCAATATTTTCTTCGGTACGCATGCGGGTCGATGGTTTTATGTCCAACAAGGTAAATTTTGGTGCGAAATTTGGATATAACAGCAAACGATGCACATTTGTCACAAAGCGCGAATTTTGATAATAAATTTCAACGATTTGCAATCGTTACTCGTTTGTTGGCCTTTCCATGATGAAATGGCAGAGTATACTGTACACTTTTCACTGTGACAGATGACGTTTGGACGCCATTACCAACCAGTGCTGCCAACCTGAAAAACTTTAATCATGAAAAATCACCCTACATAATAGATTAAAATAATTGTTTTCTTGTATATAAATTTGTATAATAAATGAATTTCTTTTAAACACCGAACGAACTTTCCGAACCACCCGATATATCGTATTGTGTATCTCAAAACAAAGGTTACTTTAGTGATGAAGAGAAATGTGGCAGATCATTGTTCGTTACCGATTTTCGTTTATTTGTGAAAACTTTCTAAATATTGAATGGTAATAAACGTTACTGTCCAAAAAAAATATACACAAATCGATCACATGTTAAGGCACATATTGAGGTATATCGCATTTGTCGCATGTACATTGTGCATGAAATGATTAAAAATCAGACACCATTAATTTCTGCGCCTGAAAAATTTGAAAATCTGCTTACATTTTCGGGAAACCCGCATAATTGAAAGGCTTCTTTAAAAACTTTGGAATAGAATGGAATGTCACTTAGAAAAATCCTCAGATTCAGGAACAGGTTGTGTGTAAAAAACATATTTCGAACTCCAGGAATGAACTGTCGGAGAACCCTCCCCATTCTGTAAGCTTACATGAAATTACAAAAGCAGTCTCTGGAAGGCGAGTAAAAATTTGATTGAAGTTTTGCATTCATGTGAAGAAGCCAAAGATTGTCCGCTCTAAAAGAAGACATTGAAGCGACAAATGGAGAAACTGTCACTGAAGGTATTGTGAAAATTTATGCAATGTTGCTCTACAATGCCTCCAAATATGTATCAATTTTGGTTTCGACTACATGACCGACATTATTTTCTCGATTTAATGGGAAGAAATTTAAAGTTCCAAACTAACATTAGCCGATTTTTGGTTTTTTGTTTTGCTGTACAAAAAACGTTATATACTCTCCAAATCGGTTGAATACTTTTCAGAGCTACTATGCCACAGATTGGATTTTACACTGTATTCTTCAGAAATGCAGAGGCATTAAGTTCATCTTTATGCCTTTAAATGATTTCAAGTGATGAAAATAAGAAACTACGCCCATTGCTGTCGGTTGCATACACAGCCAAACGACGAGCCATAACGAAATCAGAATAGCATACCACGGTTTAGAAACGGCAAAGGTGCAGATGGTGATGGCCTGATTTTTAGAGATTTTTAAAACCGATAGTTTCAAGGATTGCATGTCCAATTATTGGAATCTAAATGTGTTATATCCTTTTTTAAAAAATGTCTATCCTATTGTGTGTGCCCACTATTGAAATATCAATCTTTTACCCATCGCGAATATGGAATGTGAACGAACCTATTTTAACTGACTTAGTTTGCTCGTATTAGTGCGGATTTAGACCCGCTGATCAAATATTCTAGTTCAATGCGGCAAAAAAATGTAAATCCACGCAACTGCAGTCTTCTCCAGCATTGAGAATGAATCACCGGAAAAAAAACTGGTGGTAAACGAGAACAAAACAAGGATATTTTTTCGACGAACAAAGATTCTACTCGTTTTTTCCAGAGTGGTGTATGAGTTCATCCAATTCAATGTTAGTCCATTTCTGGTGTGAACGTTTATGCGGATGGACTCAAATGCTCCAGCATGAAAACTCTTCGGAAACGTACTCGATGGACGATGCAAATGAGCGTGACCAAAACTAATGGGTTTCAAATACTGTTTATAATTTGTGTGACAACTTAGGGAAGAAGCGGCCAAGACCAAGACGCATGTGAGCATCAGCGTGCGGCGTTTAATAGGTGAAAATGTCTTTTCTTTCTAAAAACATCGGCCCTGGAACTAAATGCAGACTCTTACAAACGGGCGTTTCTAATAAAGCAGTCTCAATATAAATAAGCAAATTTCAAGTGTAGCAAATACAGATTTTACCAGTCTTCACAGGTTGCCATGACTCGTATTTCAGCTAAAAAATGTTCTAAATTAGAATCGGGAGTGGTATGTAGACAGCATTTTTGTGGAACGCATTTCTTATCAGACTATAGAGTCCAGTCTTTTTCCAACATTTTGCTGTTGTCGCTTGATATTTTAGAAATCCTTCAAACTTTGTAGATCAATTGAAAATTAACTCTCTCCATAGATATGGGAAAGAAATGCAGAAGGTAAATAAGTGCTGAAACTTGGTAAAAACAAGTGGAATAGATGTCGACAAAGCAGATCCGAAAGTATCGTGTAGTTTCCGTAGTGGAGGAGGAGGAAAAACTGTAAATTTAGGAATTCATTATCGTAAACAGCGAGTATCAACAAAGTAAGTATTGCTCAGAATTTGACCTGGTTAAAGGTATCAAAATAAAAGGGCCAAGTGATGTTCGGAGATAAAACACAAAATGCTCCATCGCAAAAGTTATACTTTGGCAAAGCCATAGTCGTCATAGAAAAAGCCGAATAATACGAAAAACTAGAAAAACTAGATGAAAGTAATTATCTCAAACAGTGGTGAAAATCTTGGGTACGATCTGCGTACGACTGAAATGTGTGGAAATCTTTCGCATAGGAGGATAATAACCTAAAAATAAGCTGCAAAACCATTGAAACAAGTATAAAATAACATTCATGGAAGGTTTACTTGCATGCCCTATTATTTTGGGCATATTTAAAAAACACAGCTGGCAATCATTTATTTATGCCGTAAGTAAAAAACATCCATGCACGATATTGTATGAGCCATTTACGTTTATGATCAAAAGAAAGATTTTGCTCCCCAACTTTCATATATTGTATATTGCACGCATTTCCGTTTCCGCTCGCAAACTTGTGCACACTCCCACTCACTCATTCACATCGACGTATTGTTAAGTACGTATGGCTGTGTAACACCCATATATAGCCGATACAGGTCAGTCTTTGCAATATGTCATTGAGACTGGTTGTCATAAACAGACACATTAATGGACACACGTGCATCCTCATACATACTCTGCGTAACATATAAAGACTGCCATCATGGCCATATGGAAGATATGGAAGTGATTCTTCTCCATCGTTTGGCTTCATTATATTGATAATGCATACAATTTTCTCTTTCCGTTCATTTCAGTTGACAATTGTTGTCTTGAGAAGATACATATGCAAAGTATTGAAAAATCAATATAACGAAGATTAAATATGAATGCGTATCTGTGTGTATATGAAATTATGGATATTAATGGACATACAATCTTGACTATTAAGATTTAAGAAACTTTAAAATGTTTTATAAGAAAGCTGCATGCATGCCCCTTTTTAATGTGAATAATATATGCTTGAGCCAGGATACTGCCATAACAGCGGAGCAGCAATTATAGCGATTATTTTAGCAAGTGTTTAAACATGGTCCTGTGTAAATAGCAACTGTAATAATTGCATAAAGCTGATGTAAAGACAGAATCCTTAAGCTCATAATATTACGGGATAGAGATTAAATGTCAACCGTTTAACGTCAAGTTCGCATTTCCCGTACTTTACTTTAAAACGTGAATTTTATCAACAACAATCCGTTGTATGATGAGCTAATTAAGACAACAAAAAATAAACATATTGAGTAAAAATAAATTTCCGATATATTTTAACCCATTATAAATCAAGAATTAAAGAACAAATTTTAAAGAAAGAAGTTGAACAAATGTCTCATTAACTTTCAAGAAACGATCCGGGGTCCAGTTTGTCCACAACATATGTCTTTATAATAGCCTCATAGAAGATTCAAGTCTTTAGGAATGAAAAAATCAGACGACGGAACTCTTGGGATATGTTCAAATTAAAATAATAACTATTTGACAAGCCATCAACCACTTATACGCACATGTTTTTGATATTTCTAAAGCAATCTAAGCAGCGCTGAGAGAAAAATAGGTCATTATATAGCAGCTAGTACCCATGAGGAAATGTATAATAGTCGCTAAAATAGGGTGGCGCACGAATCGCGCTGCGGTGTAATAACAGCATTCAATGGGCACCGTTATTTAAAGATGTTGAAGGAGTTTTTTTTTACCCAGAACTACGCCGAAGATGTATCCATTACAACAGCATTCGGTTCCAGCAAGATGGCGCAATAGCACATATGGCCAGACCGGCAAATTAATATCCAGAAACTGCACTTTCCGCTGGCCCGAGGAAGAAGCTTACAAAACGAAACCAAGGAATTTGACTGAATTGAAGCAGTCAATTAAAACAATAACGGAGGCGATCCCGACTTCAGCATATGCATAAATGCATAGCATATGCGTAAATGAGCAATAAAAAAATATGTGAAAAATACACATTAAGGTTCTTATTGTGTTGCAACTGGTGTGCCACCCCGTATTAGCTATCATGTTATTGGCGGCCACAATAAAGCAATTTTCTTTGCATCTCATCAATAGATTATTGCAGACTTTATGCATTCATTGACCTCACGCAGGTTTCTATTTTAAGACTGAGTGTGGGTAGGCGGGTGTTTCCTAGGATGCTTTGTACCGCTAAAACGCAGGCCTCTCTACCTGTAATTAAACAGGCAAAGGGTATGATGCTTGCGTAAAAAAACAAAGTAGTGTGGCCTTGTGGAAAATGTGGATTATGTCTTGGGATTCACCTATAATATGACATCAAACTGATCTTGGAACTCGTTTTTCGAAAACCAAGTAAAGGGGAGAGTTATAGTTAAACAAGACACATCCTGGCAACAGGTGCGGACATAGAGAAGCCATCGGGAGGTATCAGAAGATTTTTCTTTTCCGTTAATATAGTTGTATGACCAGAGAGATCTGGTTAATGAACTATGATTGGAGCATGGTGTGCTTTGCTGTGTTGATATTTTCTCCTCGGACATTGAAAATCTATGCCGTAGATTATGGATTACCAGTTCCATGCGAGGTATGATAAAGCAAAACTGCGAAACTCAGACCAGAGGGTTCTTCTCTTCTGGTAGCAGGGGTGACCAGGGCCCCAAGAAACATTGTTCCTTCCTGGTCAATGATGTTGGACCTCTAGTGGGAGCATCGTGCTGGCTGTGGTTGCCCGAACAAGTGTTTTCAGTGCTTTTCCGTTGCTTCAGGTTGCGTTGGTGAAGGAAGGCTTGGAAAACACTGTTCATGTCTATCCGAGATCTTCCTAGATACCTCAACTCCTATCTGGGAGATAGCTCACTTCATACCAAGTGACTACAAAGGTGCTTTGGCCGAGTGAGGAAGTGGGTCCTGAGGAAGCTTTTCCAAGGGACCTACTTCCAATCTCTGGTAGTTTGGCTAATCCTTCGGGATTAGTTTGAGTACCCCAAAGGGGCGCTTGCTGTCGCTAGAAGAAAGAAAGAACATATAAGCAAGAAAAAAATGATGGAAAACAGCACCTGTGTGATGGCACACCATGGGTAAGGCTTTCGCAGCGAGACTCATGTAAAACCTGCACATTTGATTTAAGACTGAGTAAAAAAAAACTTTTCATACGAATGTTATCTAAGTGGAATGGAAGGAAGGACATTTATAAATACCAACCCTAAATTTTGACTCATTGGGTTATAGTGAAAATGCACTATTAAAAAAAGGCATCGTGAAGTCATCAATAAAACACAAATTATTTCTTATTCGTTCACAATTATGGTATCGTTTTCAAAGTCTGTCTCGTTTTTGTCTGCAAATAATTTAATCACCAAAACATTTTTTGAAAACATTTTTTCTGAAAAAAATTTAAGTTTTCGCAGCGAAATCTCCTTTATGTCTTCTATCGATTGAAAACGAGCGCCTGGAAGTGTAATGTCAGTTTATAAATAAACTACAAACACAGTCATGCCAGGTGAAGACGCTGGTTATTCGATTATATTTGTTAAGGTTTTGGTGCAGAAATTCGTTCGCAGTTATAGTTTTGAGTGACAGTGTTTTATCGTGATGTAAAATATAGGAGTTTTCTTTCACAAATCTGCCCTTATTCGACAAATTTACTCTCTCAAACGCCTTATAATGCCCAGATAACACATTATTTATTGAACATCTGTCAAGAAATCCGGATTGCACAGCATTCCTGTGACTTTACATCCTCATATTTATGCCAAAAAAAAAATTGAAATGGTATTTATACTAAGTTATATTCCTCTTAAAAGCGACATTATTGTATACTTTAAGCATATTTACACCTATAATATTAATTGTATTGTGAATTCTCTTAAACCCCATCAAACAGCTTATGTTTTGGGAGACTTTAATCTGGGAAATGTTGAGCGACATCTTTGTATTTCAGACCAATCTTTAATTCCATTTTATATCAATAACGACATAGAAGCTCTGGTATGTGATAGCATAAACTCATTGAAACTCTTTTAAGTAAATTGCATTCCAAATGACATTCAAAGAATATTGGACTTGATGTTTATAAATAATGATTTCGAAAATTAACAAATGTAATTCCCCACTTTCTAGTGAATCGATACCCGTACATTATAAAGTAATTGTAATGAATTTTTCATTCTACGGGTATAGTTATGCGAAACGAACACTATTTATAATTCTGAAATTCAGAATGATTGTGAAAAGGCAAATTTTACAGCAATAAATTTGTTTTTTGATTCCATTGATTGAATTATGGTTTTTAGAGCTGATGATGATTTGTTTAGAATTTATTCCATTTATAAATAAATAGTAAATTATGCTGTTTATACACATATGGTCAAAATAATAAGTACACCCTACATTTTTTTTAAACGCTCGTAGGCGAAAAATTTTTTAAATTAAAAGAAAAAATAAATATTAATTTCTTATGTTATAACATTAGAAATAAAATTAATACTAAAACGATAACAAAAGACAAAAATTAAATTCAGTATTTTTCAAAAAGTATTCTTACTTTAGTCGAAGTATTCTTACTTAATCAAAAAAAAACATTGGACAAAATAATAAGCACATTTAGTTAAAATAAGGAAAAAAGTAAAAAAATCAAGTTTTTCTGCTAAACTGGCTGAGTTTCGTTAAGAGCCGGTATGTCCATCTCTATTTTCTATTTTTCTTGTTCAAATGTGGTCGTTTTTTTTCAAGTCACTGTTGAAATCGTTCATCGAACAACCATTGCATTCACTTAATATGGCTCCAATTGATTTTTTCTCTTTCCAAAACTTAAATTAATTCCCACTTCGAGGCACCCGTATTCAGTCAATAGAATACATACAAGAGAATTCGTGGAAAAAACTGAAGTTTATTTCCGGAAAACACTTTTGGAAAACAATTTGATTATTCATTACCATAAATGTGCTACTTCGAAAGGGGTCTGTTTTGAAGACGATATAATAAATATGATTCAACAGTTAATATTTTGTATTTTATTGACCAATTCCCAGTATTTTATTGACAGATACAAAAAAAAAACAAAAATTTAACTCAGTATTTTTTAAAAAGTAAGAAATTAATCAAGAAAACATTGGACAAAATAATAAGTACATTTAGTTAAAATAAGCAAAAAAAGTAAAAAAATCAAGTTTTTCTGCTAAATTGGCTGAGTTTCGTTATTTCCTACCAAGTTTTTTGAACAAAATTCCATAACTGATCCATATTTTTAAGAACCTCCTTCCCAATTCTTCGTTTCAACTCTCTCCAAAGATTTGTGATTGGATTTAAGTCCGGGGATTGACTTGTCCAGTCAAGAGGGGCAACATTATTCTCTTGGAACCTATCCTTTACCAACTTAGAAGTGTGTTTCGGATCATTATCCTGCTGGAATGTCCATCTAAGAGGCATACTTCCCACAGCATAGTTCGACATAGTATTTTCCAAGATATCTTTGTAGTGTAATCTGGACATAATGTCGGTAATTCGATGTATCGGACCGACACCGTACCACGAGAAACAACCCCGGACCATAACATTGCCGCCCCCGTACTTGACCGTATTCTTTTTGTAAAGGGAACATGGAATTCATTACCCATTTCGCCATTTTTTCCACCGTCTCCTCCGGACTAATTGGAATGACTTCTTACAATCGTCAATCTAGCAAAGGAACTCTTCTGGCTATCCGTCCTTTCAAATGTGCTTCTTGTAGCCTACGACGAACCGTTTGCGATGAAATTACATTTCCAATTTGGTTTTTTTTTTTTTTTTGAGTCTTCCGCGAGTTTCGGCGGGCTTTTTAGGCTTTAAAGCATTTTGCATAGTTTCTGCAATAAAACGAAGACTTTGGCCACTTTCTCTTAGTCTTGAAACAATTTTTCTCTCCTCCGGAGAACAATGACTTTTTCGACCCATGGCTGCTTTTATGCTATGAATTGTGAATAAAGATAAACAACAGTAAAATAACTAGCCTTTCCAAAAACACTACAGCAGACTGCGACAATATTAAAGAATTGAGCAATGTATTTATTATTTTGATCAAGTACTGAAATCACACCTGAACAAAACTAACTCACAATGAAAACAACGGGGAAGCCCCAGTTTTGTTTTTACTTTTAAAGGCATTACCATATTAAAGTTATTTAAATAAAAAAAGAGTTGCCATGTTTACTTTCCGTTAAAGCAACTAAAATTAAACATAAAGGAAAAATAAGCAGGTGTACTTATTTTTTCGACAATATGTGTATGACTCTTCCATTGAAAAAAGCAGGCGTCGTTTTAAATTGCCTCGGGCTTAAAACAAAAGCACATAAAAAAACTAAATAACTAATTTAGCTGGTGATAAGGCTTTATTTGCTTTGAGGTGTAGAGAATTTAAGCTTCTTTCAAACTTTTTGTATAAGAACCACTTACATATTATTGAATGTGATATTAAACGAAATTCTAAACATTTTTTTAGATTTTTTACATATAATATGAAACGGAAGTTAAATGAATTTTCAAATTGTATGGAGTATGATGGGATAACCATCAATGGCATAACATTAATTTGTAGTGCTTTTGCTTAGTTTTTCTCTTTAGTTTCAAATATTAATTCTCAATAGAGTATTCGAAATTTTTCGCATTTGCATGAACTGTTTGACGTTGGTCAATTGGAGTTTGACGCAAGGGAAGTATTTAAGGCTACGCGATCTTTAGATGGGTCTAAGGGTGCCGGCAATAATAAAGGTCCACCGTTATTCTTGAGAGAATGTGCAGCGACTACTTCGATACCTCTTACTACAATTTTTAATAGATCTCTGTCAACAGGATTCTTTTTGCAAGAATGGAAGAAGTAGTTCACTTCACCTATATTTAAATGTGGTGAAAAGGGTTTCATCACCAGTTATAGACCTGTTGTCAAGTTATCAGCTGTATCAAAATTAATAGATAAATTGGTTAATAATAATAAATTCCCTATTTGGGCGACCAAAACTCCGTTGGAAGGACCAGGTTTTTGAAATATTATCGAAGCTTGGTGTGACGAACTGGAGGAGAAACGCAGAAGATCGAAGCGATTGGAATTATTTTCTACGGGCGGCGTATAATAGACGAGGTTGTCTATTCCAGTCGCCACATTAGAAGAAGAAGAATTGTAAAAACTACCATAAATACACGTCAACATGGCTTCTATCGTGGCAGATCCACAGCAACAAATTTAGCCATTTTTTTGTAATTATTGCATTACTGCTTTGGGAAGTGGGATTCAGACAGATTTGATTATAAGGATTTTGTTAAAGCATTTGATAAAACTAATCACGATATGTTAATTTATAAACTGAACATTTTAGGTTTTCATTCAAATATGTTAGGTTGGTTAAAGTATTATTTGTCAGAAAGAATACTATTTGGATAAAATTGATAACTGTATTTCAGAATCTATAAATACAAAATCAGGTGTACTGCAATGTAGTCATTTTGGTCCACCTTTATATTATTGTTTATTAACGATATTCAATTAGTGTTAAAATTTTGTAATGTCTTGTTATATGCCGACGATTTAAAGTTATAATCTGTTGTTCCAAATCTAAACGATTGCAAATTGTTTCAGATTGATACTAGTAGATTTTTGGGTTGGTGTGTTTATATTGCTATGGAATTTGCAATTTTGCTAAGTCTAAAATTTTAACAATTACCCATAAAAAAGTTCCAGTATAAAATAATTACAATTTTTATAATTATATATATTAGACAGAGAAATGATAATGAAAGACCTTGGAGTTTGTATTGCCTTCCAACTGTCATTTATTCCATATTTAAAATACACTGTAAGCAATGCAAATTCTTATCTAGGTTTCTCGAAACGAAATGCTAGAAATTTTAAATACCCATTTACATTAAGGATACTATATTTTACATTTGTGCGATCACAATTAGAATATTGCGATATTATACGGACTCCGATTTAAAACATAAATAAAAGCCGAAATGAAAGAGATCAAAGAAGATTTGCAAAGTTTGCCTTACGAAATTTGTATGGTTTGTTTAACATGCCCGAGTACGAAATTCGTTGTTAATTAATTAATTTGAATACTCTGATACAGCGAAGAGTGCAACATAATATTATATTTATCAAGGGTTGACAGTAGAATGAACTCTCCAGAGCTTCTGCAACTAATACCCTTTATTGTGCCTACGAGGAATTTGAGGAAACAAACTTTTTTATGAATATTTCCGTAGATATAATTATGGTTTAAATGAAGGTGTATCGAGGAGTCTAATTTTATTCAACAATGCATACAATCATTTAGGTTTTTTTATGAGTCCCTCATTTTTTTTTTTAAACATCACTTTTTGACTATATTGTGTTAGAATTAGGATAATTTTACATAGTTGGGAGAATGAGGATCAGTAAGAGCTCAGCCCAATAGATTGAAATGAATAAATGAAATAAAGTTTTTTTCGATTGCAGTCCATTTGGAAGGTGCCATGGTTTGAACGGTTTGCACGTCAAACGCAGAAATGCGTGACATGATATATCTATATACTGACTCGGGAGGCACAGAAAGCTCAGTGGTTATCTCTCTTAAATTTAAATTATTTTTTTAATACGATTTTCAGTTACTATTTCCTTCATTTTATAGATATTAACTACAGTTGAAGACGTTGGTTGTTGCCGACCAGAGCGAAGCAAATTTTCTACCAAATGACGACGGCTTTTGAATTCACTGTGTCACGCGTTTTTGCCAAAATTGAATAATCGTAAGCCTTCTGCAATATTTTCAGCAAATCAGCACAATAAATTTTACCTGCAATAAAAATATCAGACAAATTCTGTTTTTGATTTTTTATTTATTGTAAATATCGTAACACAGAATTGAAAACTTCTAATTCGGTCACATCATTTTCATGGATTTTATGATTGAGTTTTTAAATAAATTTTCAAAAAATAAAAAATTATTCAAAGTTATTGTTCTTTAAAAAAATTGGCATAAAGCTTGGAATCGTACAAAATGTAAATTTGAATTCATTGGCTATCTTAAGAATTTTTTTTTTTTGAAAATCTCATCAAAAACATCTTTTGGAGGCGTAATTAAGATTCGGGATATCTTTTACACTCGAATCTGTAGTGGTAGTATAACAATAATTTTTGTATCTTTAAATCAGGGACCTTCTAAAAAGCTCAGTTTCCTTACGGTTTTGATATTATAAATTTATTTGGAGTGCGTTAGAAATTTATTTCTAATTCATACCTGGAACAGAAACAACTCACTTCATACATGAATTCGTTCATTATCAGAAGCGAAATTAGAAGCAAAAATTGATTCTCTGTTTCTACTGCAACATAACAAAACAGATATTTTGATTTAGGAACTTGAAATAAAATTGTAATTTTAAGCAGCTTCGTTTCTTAATCTGAATCAGAACTTAAACCGAACGTAGTTTCGTTTCTTGACAAAGAAAAAAGCCTTGCCTTCACTATCTTATTTTCTGAATTTGCGAGATATCAAACTCTTAGAAATTTTATTAGCTCTTCAAAAACGTTACCTGTTTTTATAAATTGAAAAATTTCAAATGAAATACAAACAAAACTCTTCATAAAAAGTGAATAAAATTGATTTTAATATTATTTTGAATGTAAGCATCAAGAACTAAATTCAAAGTTTGTTTTAGATGTATGAAATAGAAACGAAATTTGATTCAGTTGTCGGAATCAGAAAAAAAATTTTGTAAATTCCTAATTTAGGTTCCAGAAACTGAAACAATTTTTGTTTCAATGACGGTCTCTGCTTTAAATCAACATTTATTCATGCCAGTTCCAACATTAGTCCGCGTCATAATGATTCTTAAATACGGTCGCGTGTTTTAATGGTTGATTTGATTTAATTGTTGAATTACTGACAAGATCTCACTACAAGTTAAAATACAGCCAGTGCAAACTTTCAGCATCATCACTAGATTCGCAGTAAACGAACCGTCTTTCGAATATTTACTTGTTTTTAAAAAATTGTACAAAAACTGTGCAATACAAAAATGTTGGAAATATGCCGGAATTACGACTTATCCCATTGTTTCAACAAAAAGTCAACTGTTTTCTGGTTGCACTATTATAGATAATCGACAGACAGACAATTTCTTTCAAATGCTCTGTATATTTATGATTTCATTGGTAGGGTTAATCGATAAATTTCTATAAAGAAAACAAATCAGGAGAAAGCTCCCATAATAAATATTGCACACATTAAATGTATGGAGTCCCTTTTCCAATGGAATCCTAGTGAAGATCATAAGTTCCCAAAGACAACATCATTAATTATTCAACAAGGCAATTTCCGACTTGAATGTGATGAAAACAAATTACATAACGCGGCAAACACTGGGCCAACAGAATTGAAGAATAATAAATGTTTCTATAAATGATGATTGTTTCGAGACTAATTAAACTATGACAGGAGAAGCAAATATACTTTATTAACCAACAAATGTATGGGCTGGCTATGTGCTCTATAACCAAAACAAGTATATCATCATATATTTGATATGATATACATAAATGAAATGTCAAAGAATATGAAATTAAAGGACGAAAAAGGAATTCCTCCTACGCACAAGTTCGCTCAACTCAAATGCCGGAAAAATATCTTTTGGGAGCAAATAGTAATAATAAAATACAAGACTCGCTCACACAGCACAGTAGAAAATGTTTGATAAAATAAAGAGGAAGTAATTGCTAACATATGTTAACAAAATGTGTTTTGAATCTGCAATTAATAAATGAACCAGCACGCTTTCGTTGGAATAGGGGTGGGGGAAAGTTAGTCCTTCTCATTGGAAAAGTAATGAGTTCAAATCATATCAAAAGGATACACACAATGATCCTTTTTGGTATGATTATGTATTAAGAGCATGTACACATAATGTGCCCTGGGTACAAACAGCAAAACAATAACAAAAGCCTGAAATGTAAGTATTAAAATAAATTAAATACAAAAATGTTTAATGGATTATTACAGACGCTGGCATAAACCATTAATAACAGAAGGGGTTTATGATACGTATGATTGTTACCACCGAAAATATATTTAATTTTACGCACATTTATATGGCTCATTAAACCTTGAACTTGGATTACGTTTAAAGCCATGGCAATAAAGAAAAACGGAAACTCCACCAATGATGACGACGGCTTTTTTACAGAAACTTACTTCTAATATTTCGCAATTGTAACAGAATTATGGAAGCACAATTTATTATACGTTCACGAGTTTTACAGGTAATTTTATTGTTATAAATATTCTTCAATTAAGCGTCAGATTTAATTTGTGTAATGCATATTTGAACTTGAGTTTGGTAGGACAAATGTAGGCCAATGCAGAACATGCAGAATTAAACTAAATTGTACTAATAATGTAATTTACGCATTTGAGGAAAAGTACGAAACGAAATTGTCCGTTGTTCACAACAATAATTACGATCATTTTGATAACAAATTTAAGATTGGAAAGTTTCCGAGGGTTCAATAGTGTAATTTGGAGAACTTTCTTTAACAATAGATTGCAGTAACGCCATAGCTATGGAAGAGCGTTAAGGTTCTAACTAAATAGAAAAGAAACAAAGAACGTGATTTCAAATATTTGTTGTAACTATTTTTCTCATCGCAAAGAGAACAGCTGGAAACCTGTCCTCCTAATCGGGCAATTTGTGGAATTAGTAAATCATCCTTCTTTTAATTGTTGTGCAATTTGGAGAACAGCGACACAGGAAGGCTCCAAAATTTTCTTTTGCAAAAGTACTTTTAAACTCTTACAAGAGCGAAACGGAGACAAAACTACAGTTTCCAATAATTCATTTTTCAAATTGAAAGCCGGAATTGATTAAAAAATATTTTCCAGCTACATGTTCTTCTCACGAGGAGAAAATTCCACGAGACATCGTTGGCTCGTGAAAAAATTTCCGCGGTATTTATAATTTTTATGTTTTCACGCTATAATATGTTCGCTATATACGCTATAATATGTTAAATTGTATAATTATGTCTTTTGCTATTACAGTTGCATTTTATAGGTATTCAAACGTATTATCACACATGTTATGACGTAAAAACATAAGTTGTTCCGATTTCAGCTTCCAATTTTAAGAACATTTGTTTCTATACGTATGTATTTCCACAAAGAAAAATCAGCACAGTAACAGCCTTAAAGCATTACAATTTTTTGCATTAGCAAAAGTCGATAATAAAATACAATCTAAATCATTTGCAAAAAAAAAAAAAAATCATCGCTAACAAAAAAAAATATCATTGTTCATTATCGTTGCTGGCAACGTCCATAATCCCCCCCAAATTGGTCTGTTTCTAGTTGTCATAGACGACCCATTCTTAAATTCATTAATAATCTCACATTACTGGCAGATGGGATTTCTGAAAGCAGGGTTCTGCATTAGCATTTTCATCTAACATACACGGTGGGAGAAACGACACAATTCGAAATTTATTGTTCTGAAATATTAATAGTTTTTTTTTTATAACTTTCGAAAAGTTAGGAAACATTTTCTTTATTTTTCAACATAGTCTTCTTTCAGGACAATACTCTTTTTCTAGCGTTATTCAATAGCTCCTATACCCTGTTTATAGTAAGAACTAACAAACTCCTTAAAATAGCCATTAACTGCAGACTGAACCACTTCATTGTTGGCAAATCTTTTACCACCGAGCCAATTTTTTGGAAATAGAAAATAGTCGGAGGGAACTAAATCTAGCGAACAAAACTTGTGATGAAGCAATTCGAACTTTAATTCATTAATTTTGGACTTCGAAATAGTGGATATATGAAATGGAACATTGTCTTGATGAAACAACACTTTCTCTTTCGCCAAATGCAGCCTTTTTTCTATAATTTCATCATTAAAACGTTGCAATAAATTAGCATGATATACGCCGTTGATGGTTTTTCCTTTCTGAAGATAATCACTAAAAATAGTCCCATGCGCATCCCACAAAACAAAAGCCGTGGCTTCGCCTGCAGATGGAATCGTTTTTGCCTTCTTTAGACACGATTTCTCCCATTCCAGCCAATTGCTTTTACTGGTTCCCTTGTTTGTGTCAGGTGTGAAGTGTTGAATCCATGTCGCATCCATAGTTACACATCGGCACAGATATTCGCCTTTATTCCAGTGAAACATCACCAACCACTCTACTGAGAGCTAACGCGGCACCCATCTTGCGCACAGCAGCATTCTCACCTTCAAATCTTCGGTCGATATACGGCGTGCAGCACCCTTTAAAATGCTTATCATTTCAGCTAGCTGGATTTTGTTAAGCGTGTCTGGCTTGTACACCTCAATTGGTCGACCATTACGTTGTTCGTCTGGGCAGCTCGTACGGCCTCATTTAAACTCTGCTATCCAATATTTTTTAGTCGTAAATGAAGGAGCAGACTCCACCAGAGTAGAATCTAGCTCGGCTTTCATATTGGTTGGACTGAGACCTTTCAAATGAAAATATTGAATTACATAATGATGACCATTTTTTCCCATGTTTACAAGTTCTCTGAGATTGTTTACTTTTGATGACTCGAATAAAAATACTAAACAACGTGGCTCCTTGAAATTTAAAATACATGTTTTGTAAGGTTGTCACTTTCCAATATAATATTTTTTTTTAAATACTACTTCAGGTCGGCTAGTTTTGTTGTCATAAACAACCTGTTGTCATATACAAAAAATATTCTTACTTACATAAATATTTCGTGATTTTAGTTAATTTTTTAAAAATCGTTTTGAAAAATTGCATAGTATGTTAACTACATCGAATTTTGGAATGTTGAATGGACGTAAATATGTGGCTTATTTACACTTAAATCCTATTTAATTAGGACTAAAGAGCTTAATCTTTAAAAAAAATCCCATTAGAATTTTAATTAAACATTAATTATACATTTAAACATTAATTTAAACATTTAATTTATGGCGGTGTACAGCAAATAAGTTCGTTTATATAGCATACCAAAATTACTGCTCTCATGATTAAACCATTATCTCATATCTTGGATTTATGGGAATCAGTAACACGGTAGGCTACAACCCCAAATCCATTTACTCATACTCGATTCCTAAGATAGCTGTAATACCTTGGTCATAATTTCGGGAATTTGATCAATACTCGCTTGCAGCAAGTGGCTTACTAAACATGCCACCTGTTATACGGGGTGGCTCGCGTATGGTGCGACAGTGTAACATTAACTGCCAATGAAGCCGTTATTTAAAGATGTTGAAGGAGTTTTTGTACCAAGAAATTTTACTCAACTGAAGCAGTCCATTATAACAATAATTAAGACGATCCCCTTTTTCAACCCTTCATGCCGCAATGAATAATTTTCTGCTCAGGTGTCGCATATGTGTGAATAAGCATGGTGGTCATTTACAGTCTGTCATCTTTAAAACCAATTAGATATTTCAAACAAAATTGAATTTTCTATACAATAAAAAACAGTAAATGAAATATCGAGTTGTTCGGAAAGTTTGCCCGGTTAAGTCGTTAGTCCACCGTACGTCACTTCTCATAACGTAGAGTTCCTTCAAACACTATCATATCTTCCTCCCACCCCTTCTCTAAACTGTTTACTATTGTTTACTTGTGTTCTCGTTCTAGTAATGAGTGGTTATAGCGCTTTAAAACAAAAGTTTTAAAAAGTGGAAGAAAATAAGCGAATAGCATTTTATTATTATTTTATTATTTCCGAAAAGGAAAAACGACCGCCGAAGCCAGCCGAAAAATAAAGTCTGTTTATGAAGAAAATGGACCATATGAAAGAACTAGCCAGAAATGGTTTAAAAGATTTTCCACAGGTGACTTCTCTGTAACAGACGCTCCCTGATCAGGACGACCAAAAGGAATTGTTTCCTAGGATGTGAGAGATTTTAATTATTGTTAATCCCCGTGCAATAGTTAGGAAAACATCTGAAACAATAAAAAAAAAAATCAGTCTCAGTCGTTCACGGGGTCATAAAAGAGCTCGAATTTGTGATCAACTTGTGTGGGTACCTCACACTGACCCACCGTGGCCTCACACTCCCTTGCGGACTCATCAGAAACTGTCAGAGCTTGGGTGGAAAGTTTTACCTTACCCACTGTACTCCCCAGACCTCCCCCCGTCCTATATTACCTATTTCGCGGTCTGAGCAACCACTTGAAGGTTTTAAATTTCCATAACGACGAGGAAGTGAAAAATCGAATTAAACGCTTTTCCAGAAAAACCATGAGAGTTTTATGAGAGGAATTAAAAAGCTCCCAAAGTGGTGGAAAGAAGTTATTAAAAAAGGGGGAGATTATATACGTAATAGATTAAAATAATTGGTTTCTTCTATATAAATTTGTAAATTAATTTCTTTTTAAAACCGAACGAACTCAATGCATTGATTTAAAAAGTTATTTGTTATTTATTATTGTAGTGCAATTGGTGTGCCACCCTGTAGTTACTGCAGCTTTCTTCATTATGTCACGGTTGTTGAGGAATTTCGGATCCCAAGAATAAAAACCAGATACAACTCAAATGTTAATGGTATGATTAAAAAAATGACAACCATTTGCTGCTAACATTATTCGCAAACAACTTGGCGATGTGCTAATAAATTACTGTATTATTATTCTGTATTCAACATATACGAGTATATGCGACAGATATTTTATTTATTAAATTTTCATCTGGAATTGTCACGAAAGGACTTGAACAGGTTGCCGACACATGGAATTTGTTGCATATTTGTAGACAGAAAAGAAAGATGCGCACACTTGCGTCAATTTTTTGTTTCTCTAAGAAAACATAAAATAAGCTTACATTGCCTTAAGTTGCATATTTAAGGAATCAATATTGTTTTTATGATCAAATTAACATCCAAAATAAAATAATTGATATTATATTTTTATTTTCTGTACAGTTACAAATTCAATATAATTTGGATGCTTAAATGTAATGACGCAATATTAAATATCAAAGTGCTGAGAAACTTTAATGCAACTCATTGTGGTAGCAGCAAATATCCCTGAAATTCAGTTTCTGCCATTTTCCAACATTTTTGCATATTTTGGGAATAATTTTTACAAGTATACAGTGAATGCAGCAGCAGCAACAGCAACTAACCACAATACTCCAAAGACCATTTAGCTACGTAAAGAAATCCCAATGACCCTAAACGATCGTTATAATATTGTAATATGTTAACATTAATACGCAATGAAGTTTAACAACCATCTTATATACATACATACAATTCGGTGTGTATGTATAAAGTTAGTGTGTGATACGAGTATGTATTATCGATACATTGCAAAGCAGTTATAATATATATTGCGACACTGACAGAAGACAGACAGAGAGGCTGGCAGACAGACAGTTTGCTAACCAAATACGTATGGCAGTGGACCCAATAACCTCCAGTGTGAACTTGTCTTTTTTCCACTTGTTATGTTTGCAAGAATTTAACTTACTCTTCAATTTGTGAAGCTTATCAATACTACATATTTACGTACATACATACGTACGTACGTTCATACACAACAGAGATAGCAATTTGCGATTTGACTAACAAGTTTTTTATATGGAAATGTTATTGCTCCAATGTAAGAATCTATTCAAGATGGACGAAAATAGTCGGGTGAAAGCAGACTTTACAGTGCTGTATAAAATATTGATAAATCCAACTTAACTTTATTTACACTTGAAAATGAAAGTTTTTCAAAGCAATACATCCAGCCAGACATTACATCAATTTTCTACAAGAAGTGGGTCTTTAGTTTTGTACAAATACGAGAGTGCTAAATATGACCTTTCGACTCAATCATAGATGGTTTGCACAAAAGTTACTGTACACGAATTGAAAGCTATAAATATCACACAAAACTTTTTATAGAATACATTATTTTAAGATTAAGTTTCAGCTGTTACATATCGCAAGTGCTTGCTCGCGACGAACTTACGAAAGCGAGATCTGCATCAAATATTTCATTTTTCAAGTATTTAGAAAAAATTTTACAAGACTTGATGATGTTTCCCAGATTACGCTACCAAGATGACACCCCCTTTAAGAAACATTTCCAGTTTTTCCAGCGACTATATACGTCTTGTTTTTCAATATATTTTTTGGTTCGAGTTATTTTTTTATAAAATAATACCGCATATGTGAACTTTTTCAAAATGTCTAAATGGATACTAAAATATGGGATAATGTCTCTCTCTAATGCCTCGGAAAGAAAGTAGAAAACGTGTAATTCCTGGGACAAATGCTCCTAATAATGAAACAATTTTTTGATCTTTTAGGCCTAGGAAAGAAAGTAGGAAACTTGTAACTTCTGGCACAAATGCTCCGAATCATGAAACAGTTTTTTGATCTTTCGGAAAAGTTTAAAACCTATTATTTCTGGAAATCATATTGATGCTCATAGAATGCTACCCATTGTCGGACGAAAAGTTGAAAACCATTTACTTTTGGAAATCCTTTTGATCCTCATAGAATTCTACCCATTGTCGCGCGAAAAGTTGAAAACCTTTTACCTTTGGAAACCCTTTTGATCCTCATAGAATGCTACCCATTGTCGCCCGAAAAGTTGAAAACCTTTTACCTTTGGAAATCCTTTTGATCCTCATAGAATGCAACTCATTGTCGCGCGAAAAGTTGAAAACCTTTTACCTTTGGAAATCCTTTTGATCCTCATAGAATGCTACCCATTGTCGCCCGAAAAGTTGAAAACCTATTACCTTTGGAAATCTTTTTGATCCTCATAGAATTCTACCTAGTGTCGCCCGTTACACTCCTAACTTTCTTTTGAGAACGAACTACTGACGGCTACAGATGGTTTACCTTCCCCGTCCTCTTCCACCACACACAGCATGCGCTATAGCTACGCCACCAGCATGCATGAATTAATCTTTTCTTCAAAATCTATGCAAATCGCCATACCAGACATTGAGTGCGTTTAGTTTCTCATGTCCAAATATGGATTTTGTGAAAGAAGGTACAATATATTGTCATCGTCAACGACAAAAGTTTGACTTTGATTGGTGTCACGTTACGTTAACCCAATTCGATTTTCATCGGAAAAGTTTTGTTTTGGTCATAACCGATTCTGAGTCCAAAATATTAAAGTAAATAGTTCCAGAAGATCTAAATTTGTTTCAAAAATGATATCGCGTAAATATGGCTAAAACGAGTCAATCCCGATCCCACATGATAAACCGCTTTATAACTGGCAACAAGACATTGATTCAAAAGTTTGATATGCTACTTGTCAATAAGCTCCGGAAAGGTATTTTTCAACTAAGCCGAAACCGAAAAAAACACGGAAAAGTCGATCAGAAGTCAAGGTAATATTGACTGTTTTTTGCGCACTTAAAATTTATCCCTGAAGGATATTATCCGTTCGTTATGTGGTGATAGAAATAACACATTTCTCGAAACAGGTCAGATTTGTAGAAAGAACAACTCATGAATATTGCATCGCGATAGTGAATCATCTCAAAACCCTATCATTACGAACGAATTTCTAATCAAATACTAAATAAATATTATCGAAAAATAGTTCGATATTCATATTCCGTACTCATCTGATATAATTCCATCAAAATTCAAACTACTACTTCGAGACACTCCTTTTCAGACACAACAGAAAGTATTGAAGAAGTACTTTCCGGAAAATACATTTAAAAAATTGAAAACGATTGGGTTATTAATTGGCATAGGTAAATGGTTTCGAAAGGGTTCTGCTCGGAAGGTGACCCAAAAAAAATTGAAAGAATAATGAATATTTTGGTTTTTATTGACCAATTTTCTGCACTTTTCTTTGACAAAATATGTGCTATATCTTTGGAATGTTCTCTTTTCTGAATAACTTAACCAATTCACGGTACTTTTTTGATAGAGCAGGAGTGCAAAAGACATATCTTTCATCTTACAAATGAAAAAGAGTAAACAGTGGCAGAAAGATATTTAAAATTATGACCCAAAAACAAATAAAAAAAATTGACTCAAAAAAATAAAAATAAAATTTCGCCCTAAAATATATGACAAATTGTCTTAATAAGTATGAAATATGAAAACTTGCTAAAAAAAAACACTCGGTTATTCATCGTATACTCATCAGCCAATTAAAAAATGTTTTTAATGAAATGTTGATCCCCAGAAAAGATCATATTTTGTGGAAAAATTGTTAACCGTTTATATGTTTCAAAAGAAAACCAACTAAATACCCTCATTATTCCGATAAATGTTGTAAACATAATTGAATGCACATCAATATGAAAGTCTTTAAATAAAAATCGGCATTGAAGTAGGAACTTCCGAACGGCAACAATTGCATTGATTATTATAACAACCATTTTTTAATCGCAATATTTCATAGCTTGAGAAGTAATAAAACTGTATTGTGGGCGACTCTTTGCAAACAATGCATTCATATTGTTCATCTGATTCTTTGAATGTATCAACTTCTTCATGCTTTTGTATAACTTTGTACCGGACATCTTACTTCACGACATCTTCGAATTCAATTCAATTTTATTTGCTAATTTTATTACTAAAGTTGATATTTTAATGTGAATAGGTTGCAATATTTTATCTGAAATAAACAATTAATTAACAAAAATCTTGACTTGCGATTACAGGTTCATATAAAAATCGAATATAGATGGTTGGTAAAGTCGTTGTTAATTTTACGCTACAAAAATGGGTCATTTTTCATACCGTATTGTTTCATTTTGAAATAACATGTATGAAAAATAACAAGTAGTCAAACAATTAGACTACTTGTCTCGCCAATTTTTGTGCGATTTTTCCAATAAAAAAGAATTGGTCTCTTTTTTTGACGATTTTGCGTATCATCCTAATTTAACTTTAATTGAGTTACTCCTCAAAGTAAACCGCGTAGCCAACTTAAGTTATGGTAGCCTGTTTCAATGCATAGATGACAGTTTTTTAAGCCTTCAATCCATTTTACAATTTGTTTAAGCCTTAACTGATCAAATCGTTACTAACGTACATATCGTTACATTTAAGCGTATGAAATTAAAATATGTTTTACAAACTCGTTCCTTGAAAAAAATGCCCACCTTTCAAAAAAAAAATTGGTTGGAAGTTGGACTTAACCAAAATTCGAACAGTTTTGTTCTTCCTCCCTCTCCCAGAAATTTGAAAATTAGTAAAATAGTATTTTAAATACCTTATTGGGTAACGTTCCAATATTTTCCAGTTAAATCTGTTATAGATATAGCTAAAATTAATCCTAAAATTAATGCTTTCTATGATATTTTGAATCAGAACTGTATGCAGTGTATATATTTAACTACTTATATTTATAGATTGAAAACTCTAGTCTCTGAATCAAAGAACCTAATTCTAACTATAGGTGGAGATAGTATTGCCCATTTTTCGTTTTCAAGTAAAATTAAATAAAACACACATAAAACTATGATTTCGACGAGACTTTTATTCAATATAATGCTTGGGCTTTAACGATATGTACGAAATACAATGTCATTTAAATGGCCGCCTCTGGTCAGTGTCAGCAGTGCATTCTTTTTAAGCAGTTTCCAAAAAAATACGGCCCAATGACACCTCTAGACCATAATGCACACCAAACACTCACTCTTTCCGGAAGCAATGACTTTCCACAATCACTTCTGGGTTCTTCTTGTATGCGACAATTTTACGTGAGGTGACGTAACCATTGAATGAGAAATGAGCTTCATCGCTGAAGAAGATTTTGTTCGAAAATCGGCATTGAAAGAAAGTCTGTTGCTGTAGCACCCAATCAGCATATCTACGACATTGTGAATGGTCAGCCGGCTTTGCGTGAGTTGGACTCTATACGGATGGAGGCGCAAATATAAATGCAAAATATACCAAAATGACCCGTAAGACAGGCCCAATTGCTGAGAAAGCCGTGAAATCGACAAATTCGGATTATCCACCACACTTTCACTAACAGAAGCGATATTTTCGGCAGTGCGTACATTGCGATGATGTACAAGCTTGACCGCATCTGTAACGCTCCCAGTCACTTCAAAATTTCCTTATAATCTTGCCAATTTCTTGCACGGTAGGTCGATTATGACGACTATAATCACTCCGTAATACACGAAAAGTGTCCGCATTGAATCACCACTTTTGTATTAAGTTTTAACTATTTTTGCGCACTCTTCGGGTGTGAAACGATTCATATTCGTAAATGAGAAACCTTTCACTAAATAAATAACACTTCAGATGACTGGCATTTAGCAGCAAACAGCCTTGCCAGACCGGCGGCTTTGAAACCACTAAATGGATAACCCGAACTATCGCTGACAATAATATTGGTTACAAACCAACTAACATGCTCTGTCTACCCAAACTCGCTGCTATCACTTTGGTTTTTAAAACTAAAAAGTTTCTGCAAATCGAAGTTATAACATTTCATCACTATTTTCCTTTTACGTTTTTTCTTCTATCTCGGCTCAAATTCTCGTAACACAAAACCGTTTTTTGTTCTCTCCTTTTTTTGCAAATACACAAATATATATAAATGTATATGTACTCGTAGATATTTTTAAATTCTTTTATTTTATTTCTCAACTTATTTTGCGAGCATTTTATCTAAGAAGACATTAGATTGGGGAACAATACTCATATAAATCGACAGAATGGCAGTATCGTACTCGCAGTTGTGGCAGCAGTTTACACGCCAGAATGGAATGGCACCAGTACATTTTGGGCCAAACCAGTAGGTATCATAAAATTTTACAACATAATGTTATTTTGTATTGGTCGATGTGTATGGATGTTTGGGTGTATCCGGTTAAACTTTCGTGAATTGGTAACTGAGGGTGTTAAGTTTTATCCTTTTAGTTTGGTTTTGTCTAAAGCCACATACTTAGGTTTTCTGTATTTTTTTTCCGCTTTGATACACGCTGCGAAGACTTTGCGAAGAGAAACTGAAAAATAAGTTAGAAAACGATTTTTTCTGGTTATCCCTCTTTAGTATACGATACGGAAAGGAAATGTTGAGTAAAGTTTTCTAATATTATTGCAAATTAGGCAATAAAAGTATTGTCATTTTTTATTGTTCCCAGCATTAGGTATGGTCATAAAGAGCCTCAGGGAAATTGCGTTGAAATTAAAACAGATTTTCTTGCTGTTAGCTCAATTGCCTGTAGACATATTTGTGGAAATCAATAGATATACAAGTACGTACGTGAATAATGAAATGAATTTGATAATAAAACTCACCCACGTTTGACAAACCAGGGAGTGCATTCAAAACTGGAGAGGGCAATTTGTTTCATTACACAACGGAATTTAACCACAAATATACAAGGAATTTAGTTGGTATCAAATTAGAATGATATCCAATGTCGGCAACTCTTATAAATTATGTAAAAGTACTGTTCGTTTGTATTGCTGTTGTGTTTTTGCAATATTCTTGCCACTTGATTGAAGAAACACATTTTGTAGCCAAGTAGTAATTAATATAATAAAAAGATTATCTTAGATAAACGTCTCTTCTACACAATTTTTGTAGGACGCTTAAAATATAAGGTGTATTATAATACTGCAGTTAGTTTTATTTAGTTAGTATTACAGTTAGTTAGTATCAGTAGTCAGTATACAGCGCGCCCAGCACGTGCAAAAGAATTCTAATTAATTCGGAAGTCTATTATTCTTATCGAATTCATCACAATCAATTTTGAAAGCGTCTTGAAATCGATTTTCTCCAAAGTAATTTTTTGCCGGACTCTTCTGCAGTACTCATCGAGTTCAAGGCTAAAGACTTTCCTGTCATACGTAGGATTTCTCTCTCAAAAACACGCACGCTGAACACTGCACAGCAGGGCTGATGGTTCTAGCATCTATTACAACTGGAATTTTGCATTGCAGTAGGACGGACTTGTGTGCAACGCTCTTCCCCAAATGTCCACGCAGACGTTGATTATTTTATTGACTGCGAAGCCGGGATTGATGAAATTATCTATCACTACAGTTATTATTGTCTATGTCCGCACAGCATCCCAACTCTAGGAAACTCTTAGTACAGCGAGATAAATACACTGGGTTCAGTCTTTTTTGTCGCCCAACCCACGTTTGCCGGATCCTCCTGAATGGCTGAGGCAACTGCAGTAACATCTATCACTTTTTTGACCAATGACATCAATATTATCAGTGTGCTCAGAATGGTATTTAATATTCATTAAAGATTTTTTCACCATCAAAACAAATACACTGGGTTCAATCTCGTTTGTCGTCAAACCCACTTTTACCGATTCCTCCTGAATGACTAAGGAAACTGCAGTAACATCTACTACTTTTCGATCAATGATAACAACGTAGTCAGTGTACTCAGAATGATGTTTCGTATTCATTGAAGATTTTCTCGTTGTCAAAACCACAATCATATCCGCTTGGGGCTTTGTTTAACGCAAAGTGACTGAGTTAAATATGTTGCATTATGCTCTGAAGTCATTCCGCAAAGCCATGTCAGATTCCCGTTTTATCTAGGTCTTCTTCAGGACGTCGTAGTATGAACATCAGACGATTTTAAAAAATGCTGATAAGATTTACATACTAAACCCGACAGGAAGAAAGCGAAGACGGTTCCATCTGCAGGCAAGGTCATGACGTCTATTTTTTAGAATGCACATGGGAATATTTTTGTTGACTATCTTCAGAGGCGAATGTTATGCTAATTTATTGCAGCGTTTAGATGATGAAATTGTGGGGAAAAGGCCGCATCTGTCGAAAAAGAAAGTGTTGTTTCATCAAGACAATGCTCCGGTTCACACATTCACTATTGCGATGACTAAAATTAAAGTGCAAGTTGACTATTTTAAGGAGTTTGACAGTTCTTACTATAAACAGGGTATATAAGGTGTTGAATATCGCTTAAAAAAGTGTATCGAGCTAAAAGAAGATTAAGTTGAAAAATATAGAACATTTATGTTAGGTCGGCTAGTTTTGGGAACGGCCTCGTATTGTGACGTGACGTATTTGTAATTGAGAGTGCCAAAAATAAGTGCTCTTCTCATCTTCTTCTCTCTTCTCTTCTATTAATAGGCTGCAAGAGATGTTTTTCTTTTTCTTCCTTTGTGTATTTTATATCATATACGAGGTGCGGTCAAAAAAGCTTAATTTTCACATTTCGCGGGCTACGTACACTCGACTTTTGATTATTATTGTTTTTATGTTGGTATACTCGTCTCAAAGATATGTTGACGGTTTTATCCATATAGCATGTTTAATTCGTTTGTGAGAAGCATAAATAATACAAGTATTTTGCGTATTCGGCGATTTTCTGCTATCGAAAAAAAACCGATCAAAGAAGTTGCTTCAAATTTTGTGTGAAAATTGGAATTAAGTGCCTCAAAATACTTAAAATGTTGACAAAGGTATACGGTGAGAGTATTCTGGGTCAAAAATAAATGTTTAAAATTGCTACAGAAGGTCGAGAAAATGTGAATGACGATGCTCGCTCTGTTAAGAAAGTGAAGAAAATTGTTATGGAGAATCGTCGAGTCACAATTAGAGAAGTTGCCGAGGATGTCGGCATATCGGTTGTCTCATGCCATGTAATCTTTTCGGAAATTTTCGGCGTGAAGCCTGTGGCAGCGAAGTCCGCTCCAAAATTGCTGAATTTTGACCAAAAAAACGTCGCATGAGCATCACCCAGTAATTGTTGAATGACGTCAACGATGATCCATCTGCATATCAGAACTGCTTCGAGGATTGGAAAAAAAAACTCTGGCACAAGTGTATTATATCTGAAGGGGACTACTTTAAAGGAAATAAAATAGAAATTGATGAATAAATAAATATTTTTCGAGAACAATTCAAATTCACCTTATTTTTTGGACACACCTCGTAATTAGTAGTTGCCTTTTATTATTTTTATTTTTTTGTTTTCACTGTCTTCCTAAAACCAAAACCACGAGTGATACAGATTATATAGTTCATGGCAACATTTTCCTAGTTAAGTTTCAATACGCCATTCGTATCGTTTCCCCAATTCTAATATTTCGACAACAAAATTTGCTAGTCTGATTGAAAATTGAAATTTGTCACAAACAATTCTATTATTATCAAATAGTGGTTTCCAATGTTGGTCTTCATATAAGCGAATGAATGTCCAAATTTAAATCAAATCATCTATGGTCTGCCAAATTGGACATCGCGCGACAAAATTTCACTGCCTTCAATAACAGGGCACCTACAAGAACTTTTAAAGGGTGGCGCATAAGTAACGTTAACGGCAACTTCCACCGTTCCACTTTCCACCAGGGGGTTCGGGGTTTTCCTCAATACTTGCTTGCACTCGAGCAATGATCAGTTCATTTCGAACTGCACGAGGTCTTCCAGCACGCGGAGGATCCCAAAGAGCTGAGCCAATCGGTAAATTGTTGGAGCGCTAGGAGCATTTCAAATATAAAAGAAATTTCGATATGATCTGAATAATCGAATGCTGACTTTCAAAGTAATATTGAACAACTTTGGTTCTTTATTCTGTGCTGAGTCTTTCCATCATAAATTTCCCAAGTATTATTTAGTTAATTCGGTAAAGCGACGAAAAAGACTTAAACAAAAAGCGAATTCACTAATCAAATCTTAACGTTGCTTATGCGCCACCCTATATAAGTAATTCACGTGTAATTACGTGAACATAATACGGCAAAATGTCCGTAGGTGATAGATTCTATTATGCTCATCAACACAGGCAATTTCGGGGTAAGCACACTGTAATACTTGCTGATGCTGTCCTCGTTTTTTCATCTTCCAAGAATAGAGTAAAAAAAAAAGCATAAATAAACTGTCGTTTTAAGCAGTTGTTCATGATATTATGATAACATTTTCCCCTTTCCCTCCTTAAATTTTAGCCCGACATTGATATTATTTCTCCATTTCCAATATTTAAACAACAAAGTTTGCTAGCCGACCGCTTTTGAATAAAGAGTTGTTATGCTTAAACGGTCACATGTAGACGACGCTATCAACAAATTGATTTTCTTTTTGATTTTGCTTTTCATGGATAAAGTTGTCTTTATCCATGAAACGTGCGCTCGATTGAGGTTTTCCCATCTCATTTTTGGTCATAGAAATATCAAACTCGAGTCGTGGAAATCACGGCATTTGTTTGGGATCATGGCTTTGAGTATGTTGGGTAGGTGTGTTGAATAGAAATACGCTCGGTGAATTAATATATGTATATGTATATATAAGGATAAGTACGCATACAAGCATGTATGCACAGGGGATGTGAGTGTCTATGTGTGAGTTGGATGAACGACTGGATGAAGGCAAAGTTTAAAGTTGCAAACTTTGATTTAATAACCATAACTCACATACAAAAAAAAAAAATTGTACGGTTTTATAATCGACTGCCATTCGAACTCAACTCTTTCCCATATAAATATGCATGCATACATACTTGCATGTTATATAAGTGTAAATGTGTTTGTTTGAAAATGTGCTTTCTCTGTGTTTGGCAGTGAGATGCAAAAAAAAAACGAAACTTAACGTTTGTTGTGGTTATTATGCATGAATAAAGTGTAAAGCTACAAAAAAAGTCAGTTTTGGTTCAGTTCAAAAAGTTTTTGAATGATGTCTACACACTTGTGTGTTAAGGGAAGACTTACGAGTGCCTCTGAATGCTCGACTGTGTGTATATGTGTGTGTGTCTGTATGTGTGCGTGAGGGGTCGACTAGGTAGACTTGTACCACAATTGTGGGAATTGTACAGTCATTAGCTTACAAATTATGTAAAGAATGCACTGACATTCGTAATGAAATACAGTATGCGTTAATTATCCCTGTGTCGGATGATTTATTAAAAGTTTGAGGTATAATAAAAAAAGTACAAATTATTGAAGTCGACAAATTAATTCGTATCACTCATTATTTGAAAATAACCTCATGTATTTTTTTATTCGCGGCTAAAACGCCATTTTTAAATTAATTTTGCAATCATAGACGCTGGAATCCAACCAAATGTTTATTGAATAACTATATTTTCATAATTCCTAATTATGGGTTAAATCTAATTATGGCGAAATATTTAGCTATTTTTAAAAATCACTTTTCGAGTTAAATTCGTTAGATTTAAACATAAACTCGTACGTGTATCAACCGATCTGTAAGACTCCCCACAATACAATAGATTGTAATAAATAAATAAAATGCGACAGTGTTGCTCCTTAATAACAATAAAATTAGTAACAAGTTTCGTTGCTAAACACAATTTTAAAACAAAAAAAAAATTTGGCACATAAAAAAAATTCATTGGATATTTTTTTTTAGTTATTATATACGAAATATCGTATAAGAAATATTTGAATTTTAGGTACATTTTCGTCAGTCGAAATTCAAAACATGCGATAACCATAAATCTCCAATCTGAATTTTAAGCATAATTACTTAATTAAATTGATGATTTAATAAAAGAAATGTCATTTTCGTTTTACAAATACCCAAAAACTGATCATTATCGATTAAATTAATAGTAACTGTAGGGTGCGCTACTAAGTTCTCGCTGTTTTTTTTTTTATAAAAATTCAACTTTATTACGAAAACATGTTTGCAAATGATTCATTGAAAGTATTGCTCATCGTTAGCTACTATGTTTTCCCATCGTTCTGGGAAAGCTCGAATTCCGTCTCAGTAAAACTGTTAATATTCTGAGGCTATCCACGAATCTACCCATTCCTTCGTGCAGTCACATGAATGGAATTGCTGGTCAGTCAGACCGTGTGCACGAACGGAACAAGTGATAATCGAACGGCGTAACATCTGGAGAATATGGCGGTTGGGGTAAGACTTCCTATTTCAGCATTTCCAGGTAGGCTTTAATGGGCTTGGCCACGTGAGGCCGATAATTTTCATGCTGAAGAATCACTTTTTCGTGCCTCTCCGCGTACTGTAGGCGTTTCTCGCGCAGAGCTCGGCTCAGTCACAGTAACTGAAGTCGATACCGATATCCAGTGATGGTTTTGCTTGGTTTTAACAGCTCGTAATAAATAACACCGACCTGGCCCCACCAAATACAGAGAGTAACATTCGCAGAGTGAATATTCGGCCGAGGCGACGACATAGAAACATGGCTGGGCAGCCTCCATGACTTCCTTTTCTTTGGGTTACTGTAATGAACCCATTTTTCATCACCCGTTACAATACGATGAAGAAAACCCTTCCTTTTCTATTGCTGAAGCTGTAGTTTACAGGCGAAAAAACGACGCTCAACGTTCCTTGCTTTTGAATCATTCACTATGCATGCATTCGCTTGGAAATGGCTTGGCAGGTAACTCCTAATACTGAAGCTAGCACAACCAGCATTTGACATAGATCTCCATCAACCAATGTCGTCAATTTAGTGTCTTCGAAAGTTTTTCGTCTTCCTTCTCGCGAACGGTCGTCAACATCAAAATCACCGTCTTTAAAACGACGGTACCAATCTCGACACGTTGTTTCACTTACAGCAGCATCTCCGTAAACGTTCTGAAGCTTTCGATGAGCTTCAGCCGCCGTTTTTCTTCGATTGAAAGAATACAATCAATACTTCCCACATATGACGATTATTTGGCACAAAATTATACATATTCACACAATCAAAAGAATATGACGTCAAAAGGCGGTATGTTTACATATGCCTAAGCTTGGCTCATGACGTTGAGGTTATGGCAGAATCGATTAGCACTTGCAGCTGGCGCCATCTATTAACAAACAGCGGGAACTTAGTTGCACACCTAATGATTTGGCTTCCCGCCTGAAACATCTGAACATATTCAGAAATAATTACCTGAACGAACGCAAAGGATTTTATGTTTTCAAATAAGTTACATTCTTTTCGTCAGTAAAGGTTTGCAAAAAGCTAAACTGGTCTTGAGCTTAAATAAACATGAAAATAAAGTTTTATTACAAAAACTGAATTAAATGTAAACAAATGAATGACGAAATTGGTGGTTGCAAAACGAACACCAAAATTATGTTGTTTGAAAGCCGATGACTTGTTTTTTAATAAAAATAAAGAAAAGAGGTTTTGCAAGTGTTTCCCATATGTGAAAGCTTATGATGTTTTTCGAGTCTGTGCAATCAAGAAGGAATTCTGAGATTAGAATTGAGAGTTTCAGGTGCTTAAGACTTGATAAAATGCTCACAATCGTTATACCAAGTCTGCCGATGGCTGGATCCGAAATACCTAGATAGCCTGGCGAAATAAGAATATCATTTCGCCAAGACTTCTCTTCGTCAATAAAGCTTTGCCAAATGCTAAGGTGGTCCTGAGCTTGAATAAACGTAAAAACAGTATAGACACAACAATGCCTATACAGCTTCTGATTCATAAGCAACCGATTCCTTCCGTTTTGATGTTGTGTCCTTATATTTTCATTTCATTTCATTTATTGAACAGTCTTGCAATTTAAAGCCTTTTGGCCAATATTAAGGAAATTACAAAATGCATAAAATAAATACTACTGGAATTGAAAAACAAAAACAAAATATAACTTAACTTTTACAGAGTTTCTGTTTTACACAGCTTCTTCGACAATGCCTATACAGCTTTTGATTTATAAGGCGACGATGCCGCCGCCTCTGTTTATGATGTTGGTCTTCAAAATATAATTTCAAGATTTGAAACTGAAACTTTTCGACAATTAACTACATTCCCAGCGAAGAGGAGATGGACTGAAACTCTGTTAGAAGGACCAGTCATTTAAGACTCTATCAAATCTTTGTGGGACGAACTGCGAAGAAAAGTGCTGAAGATCGGAGTGCTTAGTAATTATTCCTATGTTATGCTATGCTAAAACCTACATTTAAGTAAGTAACTGCTCTCTCATACATACTTCCCTGTCAGGTTACTGTACAATCCATAGAATTTTACAAGTCGCACGGTTAACTCTTAGTTAGAAGAATATTCGTAAACGTATGCTGAAGGTGGGTGAGTGTGTGACGGTGATGGTTTACACGTAGCTGAACTATTAATGAGGTTATAAATTTTAAGTTTATTGATTTTGAATTTATTACAAAAGTTTTCATTATTCAAACAAACCATTAAAAGAGAAAAACCTGTGGGATTTTTATTTAAAATTGCCAAAAAAAAAAGGAAGTACAATTCCATAAGAACGATAGAAATGAACTGTCTCCTCCGCAAAAACATTACAGGCACTAGTATATAACAGAACAACTTATGTGTTAGATGCTTTAACGTTTCTTACAGCACAAAAGGTATTTAAAATGCAAAAATGCTTCACTGATTGAATTCCCTCGTACAAAAGTTTGAACGATTATTATAAGAATTAAGTGTTTCTGCCAGAGTAGATTATAGGTAATTATAGGTATTTAATTATCTGTTTGACTGAGCGAGAAAACATTGGTTGACAGGAAGTTAAAAGTGAGAAAAGTTAAAATCATCGCTAAAGAATTTCGTACAAATTGGTCTTTTACAATTTATAAATTTAAGTCTAATCATTTCATTATTGATCATTATTCGATAGGGTATGGTCGAAACACTAAAGAATAACTGAAAAGAAAGTCATGAGTCTTAATTACGTTTTATTTATGTGATTTTATCTCATTTATACTTTATATTCTGCAGCAGTATATTTCCCAGGCCATTATCCCACTGGGAGAGCATACACCTATACATAATTCGTTGTCAGTTACTCAATTTGAATAATCTGAAACAGCGAAGAGAAGAACGTACAAAGTAATAATATTTATTAAGGATATTACTGACAGTAGAATGAACTCTCCAGAGCTTCTGCAACTAATACCCTTTAATGTGCCTACGAGGAATTTGAGGAAACATAAACTTTTTTATAAATATTTCCGTAGATATAATTACGGTTTAAATGAAGTTATTACTTTTTACTATATTATGTGAGAATTAGGATAATTATACATTGTTGTAAGAATAGATCTGTAAGGGCTCAGCCCAATAGATTGAAATGAATAAATAAAATGAAATAAATACATTTTTGCATACTGAAAACTTCAGAGATCCTTCATCGTTTCCCGGGATAGAATACAATAATCATTATCCAGTTGCGGCAGAAATATCGTTTGAAAATAGCAATAATTCTCCAAGAATTTATTAAACAATGGCAAATAATGAAAGGGAAACAATGCAATTAAATTATAGGATGGCTGCTGTTTTCATAATTAGAATATTGAACAACAATCAAGTGTGTGAGATCAATGAAATCTGGCCTTAACTATTTACATATCCGTAGTATCCAACATATTAAATTCCGTTCACTACTTTTCTCTAGAAAATCTCTTATATATAAAAATGATTTGGCGTGTGTTTGCCACAGCATAACTAAAAAACGGAGCGACGGATTTGCATAAAATTTTTTGTATGCGTTTGAGTGGCGCTCCGAGTGGTTTAGATTTATACTTCGGTCCAACTGGACAAAGGGGCGTGGTACCTCCTATACAAACCACAAACTAAAAATCCATTATTTCTGCTCCTGCTAACGGTATTTGAACAAAATTTGGTATATAAGTTTGGTGTACACATTGTGGCTTCTGCTGCAAATATGGGCGGGATTGGACGAAGGGGCGTGGTACCTCCCATACAAACCACAAATTAAAAATCCATTATTTCTGCTCCTGCTAACGGTATTTGAACAAAATTTGGTATATAAGTTTGGTGTACACATTGTGGCTTCTGCTGAAAATATGGGCGGGATTGGGCAAATAGGCGTGGTACGACCCGAAAAAATCAAAAATTAATAAAACCATTGTTCTCCATCGCCGTAACGACCGATTACAGCGTGTGTCAGAAACGCATCGATCATATGATGCATTGCAGTATCCTCTACTCTTTTGGCAGGGTGATGACGGCTACCATTAACAATCAAGATGGTAAACCTATTAACCGGTGAGTACCATGAAATGTCATAACTTAAATTGTAATTTTGTTACCAACAAATTACACACTTGAAATTGTAGGCGCCGAGACGAACAAAAAACTAAGTTCCATGAACTTCTACGCATTTAGATTGATGGTTCGTGAAAACGACCACAATTACATTTTAAAATGCAGAGGACTGTTTCACCAATTCGCTGTTGACATGCACGTGAAGATAGAAACGGAGCGGCTGACTTTCCTCAGACTCAATCAAAACCAACTCCGTTCTGAAGAGTACATACATCTTCGGGATGGTATCTGCATAGATGGCAATGGAAACAATGTCGGTAGATTGCAGATTTTACCAGCAACGTATATTGGAAGTCCGCGTCACATGCATGAATATGCACAAGATGCGATGTCGTATGTTCGCCAATACGGTCGTCCGAATCTATTCTATATATCTATATCTATATATATATCTATATATTTATATTACATTATATATCTATATCTATTTATCACATTTACATGTAATCCACAATGGGATGAAATAAAAGATCTCCTGTTTCCTGGTCAATCATTGGTTCATCGACATGACATAACTGCACGAGTCTTTAGACAGAAACTAAAATTGCTGATGCATTTTATCGTGAAACTTATAGTGTTTGGAGAAACATGTTGTTGGATGTATTCCGCCGAGTGGCAGAAACGAGGAACCGTCAACGATGGAACTGGAGGAATATTTTTTTTTTGGATGCTCCTGGAGGTACAGGGAAAACATTTTTGATTTCATTGTTATTAGCAACCATAAGATCGCAAAATCACATTGCACTTGCCCTCGCATCCTCAGGTATTGCTGCAACTTTATTGGATGGCGGTCGAACTGCTCATTCGGCACTTAAACTGTCATTGAACATGCAGATTAACGACCAACCAACATGCAACATATCGAAGACATCCGGAATGGCAAAAGTCTTGCAACAATGCAAACTAATTGTGTGGGACGAGTGTATAATGGCACACAAAAAATCATTGCAAGCTTTGCAAATAACTCTACAAGATCTGCGAGATAATCGAAATCTTTGTGGTGGTGCCCTGATACTGTTGGCAGGTGATTTTCGCCTAACATTGCCGGTAATTCCACAGTCAACTGCAGCTGATCAAATTAATGCATGTCTCAAATCTTCCAATTTGTGGACACATGTTACTACGCTGAAACTCACAACAAATATGCGGATCCAACTGCAAAACGATCCCTCAGCAGATGTTTTTTCGGTGCAATTATTGGATATTGGAAACGGAAAAATTCCCATCAACGTTACGACTGGTTTAATAAAGTTACCTAATGACTTCTGCCATTTCACTGAATCAAAAGAAGAGCTAATTCATTGTGTGTTCCCCAACATTTCGGAGCATTAAAGGAATCATGATTGGCTAGGAGAACGAGCAATATTAGCAGCTAAAAACAAAGACGTCGATGAGATAAATGCAACGATTCAAATGACCATTGAAGGGCTAATAGTGTCTTACAAATCAATTGACGCTATTATGAATCAGGAGGATGTTGTGAATTATCCAACAGAATTTTTAAATTCCATCGAGTTGTCAGGTTTGCCGCCACATGATCTACAGTTGAAGGTTGGATCCGTAATTATAATGATGCGTAATATCAATCAGTCTCGACTTTGCAATGGCACAAGACTTATTGTCAAAAAACTTATGACAAACGTCATTGAAGGAACAATTCTGAAGAGAAAATAAAAGGGGGAAGACGTACTGATCCCACGATCCCAATAATTCCGAATGATTTGCCATTCGATTTCAAACGCCTTCAATTTCCAGTGAAACTTGCATTTGCAATGACCATTAATAAGGCGCAGGTATAGTCTTTAAAAATTTGTGGCATCAATTTGGAGTATCCATGCTTTTCTCATGGCCAGTTCTATGTGGCATGTTCTCGAGTAGGCAAACCATCGGCCTTATTTGTTTACGCTCCCGACAGACAAACAAAGAACGTTGTACATGTGAAAGCGTTGCAGTAATTTTAAATCTCAATTAAATTGACTTAAATAATTTTTACAAACTTTACAAAAAAAAAAAAGTGTTAAAATCATTCATCTGAATAACCAAACTTTTCTAACAAAAATTTAAATATAGAACCATCTATCCTGAAAATTGTAAATCATTAATTTGTCACCTTTGAAGGCAGAACGAAGTTTGCCGGGTCCACTAGTGTTTAATATAATTGAAAATACGAAATCACACATACTTCATATGTTAAATAATGAGCTTGATATCGAATGGGAATCCAATAACCTTTCGGTAAATTAAAAATTTTCAAAGTTATTCGTGACTTACCAGCTTATCAGAATCTGGAAAGGAAAGAAAAATAAACGTATAATTTAGTGCAATACAAAAAAATGCAGTCTACATTTATGGTCATATTTTTATTTTTGTTTCAATCACCAACTTGCTATGTACGAGATGTAATCAAACAATAACCGTTATTTTAAATTTTTTTCAAAAAGTATTTAATTATACATCAATTTCAATTTTATTTCCTTTAAAGTATTCCCCCTCAGATATAATACACTCGTGCCAGCGTTTCTTCTAATCCTCGAAACATCTCTAAAGCGCGCTTTTTGGTATCGCCAACAGCTCCTGTTTCGATTCTTCTTTTATCTCCTCAATCGTAGCATAACGTTTTCCTTTCATCGGTGTCTTCAATTTGGGAAGAGGAAAAAGCCAGCGGGGTCCAAGTCCGGTGCATACGGTGGTTGAGGCATACTTGCGGTTTTGTTTTTGACCAAAAACTCACGCACAAGCATCGATGTGTGAGCTGGTGCGTTGTCATGGTGAAAAATCCATGATTGGTTTTTCCACAATTCTGTGCGTTTCTGACGAATTGCTTCACGCAAACGGCGCATAATTTCAAAGTAGTATTTCTTATTGAATGTACGACCTTGTGGCAAGAATTAATGATGCACCACGCCATTGCAATCGAAGAAAACAGTGAGCAAATCTTTCACATTTGACCGAAATTGACGTGCTTCTTTCGGTCTCTTCTGGACGCTTCCATTGGGATGATTGGGCTTTGGTTTCAATGTCATAGCCATACACCCACGATTCGTCACCAGTTATGACCTTTTTGAGGAAATCTGGATCGTCGTTGACGATGTTCAACAGCTCCTGAGCGATTTCCATGCGATGTGGTTTTTGCTCAAAATTTAGCAATTTTGGAACAATCTTCTCCGCCGCACTTTTCATGCCTAAAACATCTGTAAAAATTGCTTGGTATGAGCAGAACGATATGCCAACGTCATCAGCAACCTTTCTAATAGTGATTCGACGATTATCCAAAATCATTTTCTTCACTGCTTCAATGTTTTCATCGGTTGTTGACGTGCTCGGGCGACCAGGACGAGCATTGTCACTGACATCTTCTCGGCCTTCCTTATAGTACAATTGAACTTGTGTTCTGCTCATAGTAGACTCGCCAAACGCCACAGTCAACATTTAAATGTCCTGGCACATTTAATTTCATTTTTTACACAAAACTTAGTACAATTTCTTTGATCCATTTTTTCGAATAGTAAAAAAGCGAAGAGCACACCAAAACAGGACTAACCTTTTTATCTGTCAAAAACAAACTGACAATACAAAATGGCTGATATTGTCAACATATGTAACAGACATGTGTACCAGCATAACAGAAAAAAATGCGCAAAAACGAACATAAGTAACTCACGAAATTTGGAAAAAACCGTTTTTGTTTTGGTTACACCTCGTAAAAAGAAATCAATTATTTTTGCATAAGATTATAGTTTTTATTTAGCATAGTAACAACTATCCGATTTATGTCAAATATGCATAGTTCTGCTCAATACCTTGCTGCTAGTTTAAAGGTAATTCCACTACGCCTCTCTTGTGCAAGATAGGCGTCTGATTCTGATAAAAAATCAAGATAGTCGATTTTCACAAGTTTCTCTTAAAGCAAATTTCTCAGCAATAAAATTATTAGCCACAGGCAGGAGTAGACAGTAATCACTTGGTGTTTAGTCTAACCAATAAGGCGGATACAAAAGAATCTCCCAAACAAGCTCCAGGAGTCCCCGGCCAGTCACTATCGATCTGCGGCTATTCTCTGCCAATTCTACCAAACACACTAAATAACCTTCCTGACCGCCAATCCTGGCTTGACGACCGGTTGCACTTTTCATCACCTGTCATTGCCCGTTTTACAAATTAGTAGGCTTTTTGGTATTCAGCAGGCATTTGAAGGTGGAAATTCGGTGCATGAGATCTTTTTACGTTGACTACCATACATCGAGTTTCTTTTCGTATCCAACCTTATTTAAATGTCTCCAAACAATTCTTGTGCAACGCTTAGCTGCAGACCAATCGAAACGGTGTTTATATGACGATCAAATTGTATTTCGTCGACAAGGCTTGGCGTGTCTTTGGTATCCAAATTAACAGAACAGAATCAATGGAACTAAAATTAGGTGGGACTGTTCTACGCCGTTAAACTGCGAAATATGTCGAATTTCCTTTTTGCTGGTGTCCATTTTGTTGACACGCTCTCAAGCAATGCTGAGTTAAGCAAATTCAAAACAGTCGGAGTAGTTTTTTTGAGTACGAAATCTAATCATCCTAACGCCTTCTAACGTAACCCGACCACACTTACACCGGGTTATCCATTTTTCCGTTTCAAAAGTAAAGTTAAATAAAACACACATAAAAAAAAGCTATTTTATTGCATTATAATGCTTGGACCTAGCCATTATATAAGAATACTCCTAGAACTACCGAGTTATCCACTTTTAGGCTTCAAAAGTAAGATTAAATAAAACACACATAAAGCTATGAGTTCGATGACTCTTTAATTTGATTATAATGCTTGGACCTTGACATTATGTACTAAATACACTGTCATTTAAAAGACCGTCTCTGGTTTGTTTGCAGCAGTGGGTCCTTTTGAGGTAGTTTTCGACAACTTTTTTGCACATTTCGGGCGTTATCTCTTCGATAATTTAACGTATATTGGTTTTCAAATGCTCCAACGTTTGAGAATTACCCACGTAAACACGGTCTTTGATGTAGCCCCACAAAAAAAGGGTAACGGCGTCAAATCGCATGATTTTAGCGGTCAATTGACTTCGCCAAAATGTGAAAATAAACTTTCTGGAAACTTCTCATCCAATAAAGCCAAAATCGCTCGTGTTATGTGGCTCGTGGCACCGTCTTGTTGAAACCACATATTGTCCAGTTCATGATCTTCCATTGCAGGCCAAAAAAAAGTCGGTTATCATACGACCATAGCGCTCTGAATTGAAATTCGAATTATCCGTCATACTTTCACTAACAGAAGCGATATTTTCGGCAGTATGTACATTGCAATGATGCACAGGCCTGACCGCATCTATAACGCTTCCAGTCTCTTCAATTGTTTTTATAATTTTGCCAATTCATTGCACAGCAGGTCGATTATGACGACTTAACCACTCCGTAATGCACTAAAAATGCCTACGTTTGAGTCACCATTTTTTAGTAAGTTTAACTATTTTTACGCGTCCTTCGGGTTTTTCACCAAAATAAAACTTCAGATGACCGGTATTTAACAGCTGATAGCCTTGCCAGACCAGCGGTTTTGAAACCACTAAATGGATAACCCTGTATAACACGAAAAATAGATTAATCAAACCATCTACTGGAAAAATATTAAATTTCTTTTTACTTTTTGTTCTTTTTTGCACAACGCTGCAATATTTAAAATTTTTGCTATCCTATTCATCCGATTCTGATTGAATTGCGTCAAGTTTTTAGTTGGTGACATATCGGGAATAGTTTCCAGAACACTTCAATTAATTTATGATAACTACTGTGGAAGTAGTTCCATAAAAACTATTTATTGCATTAAACGTTTTTGTATTTTCGAATTGCCTTAAACAGTTTGTTGAAGAGTTTATGGGACCGGAAATTCCATGACTGGAAGTTTCAAAAATTATGATAAATTAGATTTTGGCTCTTTATTCGGTCCATAAACGTCAGGTTCTCGTAAAAAATTCTGAATGAGATTATGGCTCCTGTCCAGCTTGCGCCCAATTCCTCTTGCACTGCATCCTTCGTCCTTGTCAGGGATTATTTTACGTATTTCGTATTCTGCCAAACTTTTTTTCCTCGCGGCATGTTTTCTTATTACTGAATTTTACCACATCTTCACAAAAATAACTATGATCTTATCGCTTCCTTCGTCCTTATCAGCGATTACTTTACGTATTTCATGTTCTGTTAAACTTTTTTCTCTCTTCATGTTCTTTTTATTACTGAATTTTACCATCTCTTCACAAAAATAATTAAGATCTTATCGCTTGCACCTTTAAAAACTCATTAATTGAACTTGGCATTATAATTGTGAAACATGCTAAAAATAGAATAATCGCAAAAAAGAAAAGTAACGTTATTTGCATAAAACCCAAAATTTGCGTGCATGGTTGTTTCGTACAAACAAGTATTTTTGATAGAACATCATAACAACAAAAAATGTACCGTTACACAAATAAAGCAAATTTATGAGTGACCCTATAAATATGAAACGCGCCTTATGTGCTACATACAAAAAATTTCCTTGCATCCCTTGAATGAGATGTGGGAGAGCTTCCCACATTCAATGAGCTTACACGAATTCCTACAGTTTAACGACGACTCCGAACGTCCTAGTTTGAGAAGCATTCAGCACACTTGTCGATATTTCGACAACTCGAAATGTTCGCCAGACACATCGAGCTGACCGCCGCTCAAATAAATGCCAGCTGACTGCATTCGGGACTAAACCCGCGATCAAGCGAACGATATTCGCGTGTACTAACCACCGTCGCGCCACTGTCGATTTTCATGCATTGTGTTATAAAACAAATAATATGCATTTGCTGTGTAATCTTTCAAAACTGTTCTGTACATCCTCCTACAGCTCGCTACAGAAAACATCTGAACACGAACAAAATGAAATTACAACAAAGTGTCTCATATAATCAGTTGCATAAGTAGAAATTGTTGATGATTCAAAAAACCGAGCGTTGTCAAGGCCCTGTTTTGGCGATGGTGACAAAAATCGAAAAAGTGATGGCAAATAACTGATTAAGATCGGTTTGCCAACGCTCTTAAGAATACATGTTTTACTGAATTTGCAGTCGTTTATAAGTTTAACTATTAAATAGCATTGTTGTAGCATAGATTTGTTCGATTACTCGATCAAAACGTAAAACTATCAATTGTCGAGATGTTCTATGTAATATTCATTTGAATTGCTAGGAAAATATTTCGGTATGGTTTTAATGCTAATGGAATCTCCGTTCTAATGCTGTATCTGCCGCCTCATACCCTTTACCAATTTTCACTCTTGGCAGCTCCTACTTATTTGGTTAACACGCTTTTTATTTGGACGAAATCCGTTTACAGAAGTATTATGGATTTAATGTCATAAAAATATCTTATCGTCCTCAAAAGCAATGAAATTTATCATTGTAAATAAAAAGTGAATGATTCGTAAAAGTAATCCATGCGATAGAAAAGCAGATATATTCTAAGCCGTATAAAACACGATAATGGCTATAACATGACATAAAGCAGATAGTACAATTTATAAATATATGATAAGTACTGAAATAAAATCCCCAACAGCAGCACGCCTAAACCGCTTTACGAGACAATAGACGAAAAGCTTGCTTTTGAAAAATCGAAAGAGATTCAAATTTATTCAAAATATGTTAACTCTTTCCCTACAACAGCAACCAGTAAAGACCGTAATGACAGTAACAAAACAGTGCCGATCCGTTGGAGTAACATACTGTCATACTTATGTTATCATTCATTCATCTACTTATCTCCTCCCTCATTTCAAGTATGGTTGGGCGGCAGTCGCAAGTCGCAAGTCATATTATCTAATACTACTACCACTACTACTACTACTACAGTGTGTGAAACCCCTTTTCAACAGCCATATATTTAATATAATTTATCATTGAAAAGATGACGATGAGTAAAGACGCCATCACATGCAACATTTAACGAAACACTCATATAGCACAACAAAACACACATACTCACACTCGCATATAAACACGTACATACACATTCATCTGAAGCAAAAAGGACACGCATGTTAAAGAAGTTTTAGCAGCTGAGAGGGAAAAAAGAAACAAATTTGTTGGCGTGTTTCCACTGTTGTTTGTTGTTTGGTGCTGCTAGTTAGTGTCGAGCTACAAGCGGCAGTCACATGTGTTTTTATCATGATAGTTGTGATGTGTTTCACTAATACAACTACAACAGCAACAACTTATGTATACATACACACTCATAAATATGGATATGCATATACAGTCTACATAAATATAAAGAGCTCCTTAGAGATTTTGTATGTCGTTGCTTAGTATGATGTCCTTTCACCATCTCAATGTTACACGTAAAACATCATCATGCAATGAACTAAAACACAAGAAAACCAAAATATCGTACATACATATTACGAAAACACAGTGCTCGAATGAAGAACAAAAATTGAAGAAACAGCGTTTATACATTAACGTTACAGTGAGTAAGGAAAATCCATCACAACAGATAACCCTTTGAATGTTGTTGGACAGATGTTGTCGTCCCACGATGACTTTCGCAGTTACTTAACTAGAATCTACTGCCATCACCTTGGTTTAACTTCATGAACTCAGCGCAATTATATTGCAAGTCATAACGATAAATCAATGGATTATTTCGCTTGATCCAAATGAGAGCGTTGGCATTTGCCTTACGGTTTTCCTTAAGAATATTCTTATTACAGGAAATCGTTTATAATTTGTGCTAAATACAACGCAAATATCACAAAGAGGATACAACATAAAAACAGCGTACTAATCATTAGAAGGTATATAGTCCACATAAAGTAATAATGCCGATAAAACATAATATAAAGGGTGTCCCAGCAAAAACGCAAGATTTAACTTTGGCTCCATTCGAAGTGTCATTGTTTGACATTTGAACAGTTGTTATTGTTTGCTAGTAGAAGGCACGAGGTTAGTAAAAACGGAGCGCTACACGAATGAACAACGCAATCTCATTGTGAAATTGTTTTACCAAAATGGTGAAAGTTTTGCGGCTACAGATCGCAAATTGCCATCAATTTGGGGTCACAATAATGCTCCAAGAGAGTCAACTGTAAAGAGATTAATGGATAAATTTGCCAAAACTGAGTCTGTCAGTGATGTAAATACAACAACGCGCCTTCGACCAGGTCCATCTTGATGGCTTCGTCAATAGGCAAAAAATTGTCGCATTTGGCGTGAGGAAAATTGAGGAAAAAAATGCCTATCCGAGGAATACATCTGCATCAGCATGTCATGTATGTATATAAATCTTTAAATAAAATCGGATGCAGGATGATTGAATTTACACAAAATCAAACTAATTTTCACACAAGAAATTGTAATACTTTGAAAGTTGTGAGGTGCAGATTAGAAACCACTAAACACTAAACAGCGTATAGAATAATTGAGTAGTTTTGAATACAATAATTTACCATTGAGCATTAAAATGTAAATAATATATCTAAATACATTTAAAAAGAATGTGAAGGATTACCTAAAACAACATTTGCAGATGCTTCCTATGTAATTCCAATGTTTTCAAAAAATTTTGAACTCTTAACTAATTAATTAACAGAACTCATTTGTTAATATATTTACTTGAAATTATGTATTGTAGTTAGTGTACACGTGAAACTTGTTGCCAGCATACCTCAATAATGCCCTCTGGCGCTGAGGTCATTGTTATATATTGTACAGAATGTTAAATAAACCTCGTAAGAGGAAAAAAAAATCCTACAGTGATTCACGACAAGCAAATGCATTCTCAACGTGTCACTGTGTGGTGTGGATTTTGGGCTGGGGAATTATTGGACCTTTTTTTATGAAAATGAGGCATGCCAAGCGCAACCAGTCAATATTGTTCGGTATCGGGAAATGATAACCAGTTTTTTCGTGCCTAGAATTGAAGAAATGAATGTGGAGGGCATGTAGTTTCAATAAGACGGCGCCACGTGTCATACAGCCAGAGTAACAATTCAATTGTTGCATCAGTCATTTCCCGGTCGTGTTATTTCGCGTTTCTGAGACCAGAATTGCCCGCCTAGATCGTGCGATTTAACACCATTAGACTTTTTTCTTTGGAGTTTTTTGAAGTCAATGGTTTACGGAAATAAGCCGACGACGACTCAAGTCTTAAAAGAGGAAATAGGACGCTGAATTACTGAAATACCGCAGCATTTATGCAAAACGGTCATTGAAAATTTCATTAAAAGATCGGGTGTGTGCCAGCAACGCCGCGGCGGCCATCTGCCCGATGTGTTGTTCCATACATAACCTCATTCTGTGTACTTTACGATATAGTAAAGTTTCACGATTTTTTTTTTAATAGCTGAGTTTTATTTAAAATTTAAATCTTGCGTTCTCGTTGGGACACCCTTTACTTATCATACCAAAATTGAATATGGTCAAAGTGCTTCCAAAAAATGCCTTTGCATCAATTTGCAAAGTGATACCAACTTTTGCATAAAACACTTTCTCATAAACGTAAATGTTGAAGAACCACTGACGTAGCACAGACTTTGAATTCTTTATCAATTTTACCGCGAAATTATTTTTTAACATTCGCTATTAAAACTAAACGAGGGGTTATGAAATTGTACACACACAAAGCACTGGCAAAGCGTTTGTTTACAAAGCTGTGCCAATTTTCGCAATCTTACAGCGGAATTCTTTGTCCTTGGATTATAAAATAATACGCACACTAAAAAAGACAAAGCATTTGTTTACAACGTGTTACCAATTTTAGCGTAGTAATAGATTTCCCTTGCGGTTGTTTCCAACTATTTATGCAGAAGAAGTTTAAGTTTTATCATTACATATTGGAGAGGATAACATGCAATTAAATCCAATGACCTTTATCTGACAATTTTTTTTAACAATCTCACTGAAAACTTAATTGTATCCTGAGACTATTCCGTTGCTGAGATCTTTTCCCATTCTTCTTCTTAGGTGGCGAATGGAATAGACATACTTATCTATTATACGCCGGCCCGTAGAAAATAAGTCCAAGCGCTTCGATCTTCTGCTCTTCTCCTCCAATTCGTCACACCAAGTTTCGATAGTATTCCTTCTAACGGAGTTCCTCTTTTGCGTTGTTCACCGAGTTCGTTGTCGAAAACTATCCGTGCCGGAGCATTTGGGTCTATCCGCACAACATGGCCGAGCCAACGCAAACGCTGTATATTAATGCGTTTGACTACGTCGATGTCGGCATATAGCTCATACAGCTCTTCGTTCATGCGACGCCGATGCTCTCCGTTAACGATGGTGGACCCATATATTTTCCGGAGTATTTTCCTCTCGAAAACTGCTAGTACTGACTCATCCGCTTGCGTCATAACCCAAGATTCTGCGCCATATAACAAGATAGGTAGAACCAACGTCTGGTACAGTTGGATTTTTGTTTGTCGAGAGAGGGAGGGCTTTATCATTACTTAGCCCATAGTAACATCTGTAAGCAAGCAACACTCTTCTCTTTATCTACAGGGTGGCCCAGAATGAACGAAGTGGTGTGAATTCCTTATAACTTTTTTATTATAATTTTTTTTTCTTTTCTTTTTAGTATTTTGTAAAGAAGACTTGGAGAATTTATAATGGACCAATACACAACTGAACAACGTGCCCAAATCGTTGAAATTTACTTTGTAAATCAACGGTCCATTGTGTTGACTCAGCGTGCATACCGTCGTCAATTTAATGTGCGGGTTGCACCCTCTCAGTCAACAATAAACCGTCTTGTTGCAAATTTTCGAGAACAAGGAGCAGTAAGGAACCTTCCTGGTGCTGGCACACGGATGACAATATTCAAGTGGTACAGGAGAGTATTCAGGAGGATCCACAAACATCAACCAGGAGACGTTCGACACAACTTGGCATCTCAAGAGGGTCGCTGCAGCGAATTTTGCTTAGCATAAGAATATTTCCATACAAAATTCAAATTGTCCAAGAATTGAAACCGACAGATTACCAGCAACGACTTGACTATGCAATTCATTTCCAGCAAAAAGCACAAGAGAATCCTAATTTTATTCATAACTTAGTTATGAGTGACGAAGCCCATTTCCAATTAAATGGGTTCGTTAACAAGCAAAACTGTAGGATATGGGCTACGGAAAACCCGAGAGTACTTCATCAACGACAATTACACCCAGTTAAGTGTACTGTTTGGTGCGGTGTTTCTTCAGAAAGGATCATTGGCCCATATTTTTTTGAAAATGAACGAGGTGTTGCCATTTCCATCAATGCTGATCGATATCGGGCCATGTTGGAAAATTTTGTAAGGCCAGCCGTGGAAAACCATCCGCAAATATGGTTCCAACAGGATGGAGCCACAGCGCACACTGCGAGGGCCACAATGGCTCTTTTACGCGACATATTTGGTGAAAGAATAATTTCGCGTACAACCAATTTTAATTGGTCTCCGCGTTCCTCGGATTTAACCGCTCCAGACTTTTTCCTTTGGGGTTATTTAAAAGGGGAAGTTTATGTTAATAACCCCAGGACTATTGACGAATTAAAATCCAATATTCGAGACGAAATTAACAACATAACACCGGAAATTTGGCGAAAGGTCATGGAAAATCTGTTGGAAAGAGCACATTTGTGCGAAGCAGAAAATGGCCACCACTTGCGGGATATCATTTTTAATAACTAATCTAAAAATATTCCCCATAAATTTACTGTATTTAAAAAAAAATTAAAAAAATATGTCTTAAATAAAAAGTTATAAGCAATTCACACCACTTCAGTCATTTTGGGCCACCCTGTATATGCCGACATCATTCGTTTTGTTTACAGGGGAACCGAGATAGATTAGTTCTTCCACCACTTCAAAATTATAGCTGTCAATGTTTACACAGCGTCCTGAACGAGTAGAGTCGTTGTTCGTTGAAATCAATAAATTTGTTTACCACCAGACCCATTCTCGCTGCTTCGTTCTCGATGATTGAAAAGGTTGCAGTAACATCTCGCAGTTTTCTGCCAATAATGTCTATGTCATCTGCATATGCGAGGTACCAGTCGTGTTAACTGCAGCTTTCCTCATAATCACCCGCAACAGTATGTTGAGGTCGCGCGAAAGACTGGTTTGGTTCCCTATTACTGTGTTAAGTTCTGGTATTGTTGGTGGATTATGTACTCGTAACATCACAATTTCCCAATCTTTTATGATTTTGTGGCTTGAGAATTTAAAAAAGATTCTTTTTGAATGAAATAATGACAAATTATCGTTTCACTTATAAACAGTACAGCTTCAGGCAAGGCATTTGAAATGGTGCTATGGATTATCAAATATTCAATTTGGTATGAAGAAAAGAAAAAGTAAACCGAAAACAGTAATATCTTCAATTAAGCATTTATAACTCCTTTTAGACCCTTGAAAAACATAACTTTAAAAATGTTTTCATTATTTTCCGGATTGACACTAAAAAATAAAGAAAGGCGAACCTCACAAAAAAAACATAAATTCTCTTGAAATTCCTATGAATGAAATGAAGGAGAGTTTTTCACATTCAATAGACTATTTTTAAACTCTCTGAATAGGATCTACGGTTTACTGAAGTTTCCCAACATAAGCGTTTGAAAAGCAACTCTTTGCAACTCCTGGAACACTGTGATGTGGATATTTCAACTATGTAAATGTGATTGTTTCGGCGAATTCTCTTTGTATATCCTTTGTTTTTCATGGTAACCAGCTAAACACACATGCACATACATTTATTTTAATATCGCATAATGAAGTATATATCTGTAGGAAAATTCCTCGAATATATCGCGCACAATCACACACCCGCATATACATGCGAGTATACGTATATATACCTATATATATATATATAGGTATATATATAAAGCTACGAACAAACATCTTCACAAAGTCATTAGTGTTGAAACGGTGGGTTAAACAATTTCTGTTATGAATGACATTTGACGTCGTTGAAAACAATAAATGATGGAACTGAACACATAACATACCATACGAGACACATTCGATACTCCCCCAAAGCATGGAAATTATGTTATTGTTCCATAGAAAAGCACTCGACAGCATTTTTTATTCACATTTTGTAAAGTTGCTTAATCTTGAAATGTCTTCAGCTATTATACGTATGAACGAAGGCGAAATAAGACATCATAACAATAAATAGAATGACAAGTGAATGAATGGAATAAACTGCATCTATTATAATGGCATTTGTCATAATCGGAGGTGGAAAAAGATTTATGCTCCGATGCCATCATTTAATCCATCAAAAGATGACACGCGTATATTGTGCGCGATTTTACAATGAAGGATGTACATACTTGTCTATTTAAATATTAAATTGTAATCAGTTGTAACAAATTACATTAAATGATGAGTTTTGAAACGATTGCTTTGTGATTCGTTGTCCTCAAGAAACATAATGAATCAAGCTATGCCGAAGCGACATCGATGTCGCTGCATTCTTTATCATATGGGGTGTAGTAAAAAAAAAACATTGAAGGCTTTCGCAAAATTAGAATTATCCGATTGAGCTCATATATACACCGTTTTGTTTCTGATGACTTGCCATTCAGAAAGAAATTCCATTAATCCTCTCTCATAGAAACCCTCGTCATTATTGCCTAAAAACTTGAAAGTCGAGTTTCACAAGCTTCTCTTGAGGCGAATTTTTCTCCAGCATAATTACTCATAGACAGGAGCATATGGTAATCACTTGGTGCCAGGTCTGGTCTACAAGATAGATGCATGAGAACTACCCTACGAAGCTGCCGGAGCTTCTGGAGTATCATTACCGATATATGTGTGGCTTGGCTTTGTCCTGATAGTTTTGCACAGTTTCTATCCTACTGGCCAAAGCTAGCTGTTTCTGGGCGATCGCTTTCTTCAGGCGATCCAATAGTTGACAATACAGGTTTGAATTAAAAGTTTGCTCGAAGGGGAACAGTTCTTGGCAGATGATTACCTATCTATCCCACACAGAGAACTGCCCTGATTGCCAATCCTGGCTTGGCCATCGTGTGCGCCGGCTTGACGTTGTCGTAAATGAAACACTTTTCATCTCTAGTCATGATCCACTTCAGAAATGGATTGATTTCGTTGGGATTCAGCAGATCTTCGCAGATGGCAATTCGATCCAACAGATTTTTTTTGTGTTACCTCGCATGACAACGTTTACCTCCAAAGCAATCGAAACAGTGCTTACGACTTGTTGGCGATTTCCATTATTCAATCGGCATTTTCGGCAATTGACCTTCCAGAACGTACGTATTTGACATCAAAATTACCGGAATGGAATTGACGAAACTAAGATTGTACGTAATTTGTTATTACAATACAAGGACTAAAAACGCCGCTCATATTTTCGCAATTAAGTTTTCCCAAATTCAAAATATTAAACTGTAAAATATCGCACAACATGTTCATCTTTGAAGGGCGCCTAATCTATACCGAATCAAACAAATACAAAATTGACTGAGCTATGTTTGTTTACGAAATGTTATCTTTGGTTTGCAAATTCAGTGAGAAGTTTGTAAGAAACGAGAACGGAGTCGCCAACTAAACGGAAAATTTGTGATAAATGCAATTGTTGAAATTGAGTTGTATTGAGTACAAACTCATTAAAATATTTACAACAAATAAAGTACACACAATTAAGTTTATGAGAGCCACTAACCCAGGAAAGCATTTGCGGCAAACGGAAAACGTCTAAAGTATTCCAGAAATAGGCAATAAGTGAATGTCTTAAAACGTACAAATTACACAAACGGTGGCCAGGTTAAAAAGGAGGACATCGTCCAAACTCTTTGTACTACAAATATTTCTTCTCCTATTAAATATCAAGAAAAAAGTTCTAAAACAGATGATAAACTCACAAAATTGTTGTATAGATAACTCACATTAAAATTTTTTTTAATACTGTCCATCCATTCTGTTGTCAACATCATGTGCGAAGTTACATATTGAATTCAAATCACAGCATTGCAACATATTTATCTATAAGCGGAGCTATTTAATATTGAGTTATCGATATATTGGATTGGCAAGAAAGTAAATTCAATTTTTTTTTGTTTAAATAGTTAATTTAATCTGTTCAATGAACTTTTCTCACTATTCAGGTTGAAACACCAAAACCACTCTGTTTTTAATTATTGTTTCTTTTTTTTCGGCGGACCGTGATTAGTAAACGAGACTATCATCGTTCGTTTCTTCGCAGGTTCAATACCGCATACAGCCACCTATCATTAGTTGAGTGCGGTCTCTATGATGTGTCTGACAAACACTACGAGTAATCGACAAGTCTGGTGGATAATGCTTCTCAAACTGCAACGTTCTAATAGTCGTTAAACTATAGGTAGCCTGACTGAGCTTAACTATAGAATGCTTGTAAGGATACAGCATGTGAGAAGCCTTCCACATTTCATTCATAAGAATGAATACTAGGGAATTTGTTTTTTTATTTGTATTGTATTAAAAAAAAAAAAAATTAAATACAATGAATAAATAAAAATCCGAAGGCAACCCATCGGGATTTTAAGGTTTTTTGTACAGTGCCTGTACAGATGTTTGAGGCGTAGTAAACGGTCTTGACCTTTTTCTTTCAGTGATTTTAATCTTTATCAGAATAAGCCTCAGAATTCATGATTTGGTTCACCTAGAAGCAGTTCAATCACTACATTAAAATCATAACAAATTGGCTCAACTCAGCCATTGATGAAGTTCCAGCGTGTTCATCTTACTTGGACGGAGATCTCTTTCGGTTTGTTTAGTTGTAAAAAATCCGTTTTGCAACAAACTGGTGCGAAACCAGAACAGCAAACTTTTTTGACAAGCTCAAGCCGTTTCAATGGCCGTGTCTGGCACTTTTTTAGTTTCTGTGCAACTTTTCGGACAAAACCCTATCGGTCCATAATGGCTATCATTTCGTATCCATCAACCTCATTTGACCGACCGCCCCAGTGGTCATCTTTAAGCGTGAAATTTCTAGAACAGAATTCCGTGAATCAACTTTGGCCACCGACTAAGAGAGTTCTAGATAGTCACCACGTAAAAAAACTTGAGAGTTCCCTTCATTTATATAATGAGATCACAAAATGATGAACATGATTGCAAGGGTGGTTCATTTTGGTTCATTTTTGGCGAGCGAGTATTCCAAATTTAGTGGGAAATGGTTATGAAAAAACAAAAATACTCATCTCGGATACAAGCGTCTTTGAAATGTAACTCGATGCATTACCTTACGGCTTTAATTTTTGGGATGGTAGGTAAAATAAGTGACTTATTCTGAGCGGTGAGTTAAAAATGCTCTTATAGGTTAAATACAGAAATGAAATGAAATGAACGATTCTGCAAAGCACGTATTTGACTTTCAAAATTTAAAACCGGAAAAACAGTGTTGGAAACTGGCTTAAAAAAACAACACGTGTTCAACCAAGAACAGAATATTTCTAATGGAAAAAGTTCGTAAACACAAACGTAATCGAAAATTGAAATTTGTTCATTTAAGACAATATTTCAATGTTTTTTCATGGATCGGCAGGTGAGCGCAGATAATTTTGGTCAAAAACAGACTTCGGAAAGATTTTGGTGCTAAGTTACATCGCAGCTACCGTTTGATGACATTCGTTTCTGTAATCCATTTTTGGAAATAGTTCCCGACTTTGGCATCGGTTTGCTTTCAACCGATTTTTAGAAACAATTCCAATATTCATCCAACCATGCTTTTAATTAAGCATTAGCAGTATTTTTGATTTAGTTATCAGAAAAGATCAATTTGTCTTTTTTTATACAACCCAACAAATATATTACCTAAAATATTATTACGTGGAAACAACGATTTCAGTGTTGGAAACCAACAAGAAAAAGTTGACAACGTTGTTAAATTATTCCACGAGGAAACGATGTAAGACGAACTTATAGCAACTTTCCGACATTTTTGAAAATCCACGCTACTGAATCAACCCACTTCTGATAATTACTAATAATGATGAAAAGTAGGTCGATTACAAAAATGTAAAGCAACCCACGTCTAGCATGATCGAATAGCGGTGAGCCACGCAAACGGTGACCAAGCAAGAATTGATGGTCAGGAAAATTTCGCTGTGTTTGGCGGGGAATAAAACTACCCCCCAAACTCCCAATTCGAGCCCGTACTGTCAATTGGAAAGGGCCAGCTTTAGCCTATAAGAGAGGAATTATGTTCCACTAGGACAACGCCAGGCCACAAACAATGATAGCAGCTCGCCATAAATTCTGAGAGCTTGGTTGGGAGGTTCTGAGGTTCGTACAGGCACTACCTGATCTTTTCTTAGGCGAGGGTTTCCATGAGAGGGGCATAGGGAAATTGCATTTAAAACGACAACAAACTATCAAACAAAATATGCATAAATCGGAATATTCTATCTGCGATAAGGTCTTCAATATCATGCAGATATAAAGTATTGTATTTTATTATAACTTAACATAGAATTGTATGTTGCATGTGTTACACTCATTGCTCACAGAGCGTTAATTTTTGTAACGCTCTGTCAGATGTGGCCACCATAGGCCCAAATGAGTTATAAGAGGTAAAAGGTGGGGTAGAAAAGGCGCGGGCGGGGGGGCGCCTACATCGTTGGGTTGGCGGGCTCATGGAGTTTTAGTCGCTATGAATCACTTCGACGGGAAGCGTCGCGCATTTTTACGAGAACTCTCGTTCATATATTGCTACTAGGCGACTATATTGTGCTGAATATGGACTACGACGAATTAGTGAAGCTCCGAGTGCTAATTTAATTAAAATATGGGTAAAGCGTTTTGAAGAGACCGGTTCAACATTTAAACCACAAGCAAATGGTCGCCCAAGAACATCTAGGACCGAAGACAATGTTGAGAGAGTTATGGAGTCAGTACGAGGAAATCCACAAATGTCGACTCGCAAGAGATCGTCTGTCTTACAATTATCGCGACGAAGTTTGCAACGAATTTTAACATTGGATCTTAACCTGCATCCATATAAGCTGCAATTAACGCAAGAATTGAAAGAGCCTGACTTCATAGCAAGACTCGTATTTGCTAATGAAATGCTTAATCGATTTTCCAATTTCGACAATATCCTTTTCTCTGACGAGGCTCATTTCCTTATGAGTGGGTTCGTAAACCGTCAAAATTGTCGTTACTGGAACAGTGAAAATCCCAAAATCAAACACCAGAAACCATTGCATAGTCCTAAAGTGACAGTATGGGCAGCAATCTCTGGCAGAGGAATAATTGGTCCTTTTTCCTTCGAAAATGAAAATGCGCGGGGCCAAAACGTCACGGTTAATACGGAACGCTATGTTGAGATGTTGGACGGATTTTTGGCTCCAGAAATTGAAAGTTCAAGAATAGTGAATTCCAGAACTTGGTTCCAACAAGATGGAGCTACCTGTCACACATCAAATGACTCCATGGCGGTGGTGAAGCAGATGTTCCCTGGCAGACTGATTTCGAAAAGAGGTGATATCCCATGGCCCCCACGTAGTCCAGACTTGACGCCTCTTGATTTTTTTTATGGGGATACCTCAAACACAAAGTCTACAGTAATAAACCAAGAAACATCGTTCAGCTCAAGGAGAATATCAGTGGTGAAATGGCAGCCATTACACCAGTATTACTGAAGAAAGTTTTCAATAATTTTCGTTTGCGGTTAGAGGAGTGCCGTCGTAGAGAGGATCACCATTTAGATGATGTTATTTTTATTACTCTACAATGCCTTAGATTTATTTTAACCATACCTTTTGTATTTATTTTTTAATCTATTTTTTTTTTAATATGCACGTTCTATTGCGCCACATTGTATGTTATAAATATACGTTAAATGTCGCACATTGTAGTTTTCAAACAATTATAAAAATTTTAGAAACCGAGAAATTTAATTTAAAAAAAATATTTCTGAATATGCTTAGACATCCCAACGTAAGCTGAGATAACATTTAAGTAAAAACAAAAAAGAAAATAATTAAATTATATTTCATTTTTGCTCATCTTTCGAGACAATGGTAGCACTTCTTTGAACTCTAGTGAGAATGTGACATAATTACACTTTCAAGAACAGATATGATTTAGAATAAAAAGTTGTTTGATGTTCTATATAGTTATACAAGAAACAAAATTGAATGCATTCATATATTTGCTTGAAAGACTACAAGTTATCTATATGAGCGTTTACAATTTACCGGAATAGCTGTTTTTGAAAACAGCTTCTACATGCATATTGCAAAACCTTTGTTGTACCACACTACAGATAGACTTCGTTGTTCAGAGAACTTTCCACACAAAACAAAAAAAAAATTAAACCAAAGTTTATTTTTTGGACTGTTGTAAATTATTTTCATTTCATTAACAAAAACTGAGTTTGAACCATGCTGTTCATACGATAAATATTTTTGTTAACTTTGCGAGACAAAATAAGAAAACAAAATCATATTTATAATTTAAAATAGAAGTATGAAACATTCGTGTGTAACTGACAAGAACTTTGCAGGAGAAACTTTCTATAACACTAACGCATCAATGATAATAAGTGCGGACTATTTAATTAAGTTAAGTGTTATTTAAAGGGAAGCATAAAGTTAAAGAATAACTTTGTAGTTGAATAGATAACAGAAATAAAATGAAAAGGGCATTAAATTGAATATTTACTTACAAAAGGTATTTAAAACTAATTCAATTAAAAACTATTTTAATATAAAAGAAAAGAAACTTGTTTTCACTCCATGACACCACCTCAAGGAGAAGTTCGTAACCAGAAAGTAAACAGAAATGCATTCGCTAATGCAAGTTTGTTTCATTCATGATATTACCTAAATGGATTCTTCATGGAACGCTAGGTTAGTTTTTGACCCTCGAAAATAACGGATTATCAATTTTTTGGTATGCAAAACTTCCTCGTAAATATCTTGTTATATCTGATTTACCCAGATTATCCATTTAGTGGTTTCAAACCCGCCGGCCTGACAAAGCTGTCAGCTGTTAAATACCTGTCATCTGAAGTGTTATTTATTTAGCGAAAGGTTTGTCATTTACGAATATAGGCCGAAGAACAAGTAAATATAGTTGAAACTTACTACAAAAGTGGTGATTCAAACGTGGACACTTTTCGTGCATTACGGAGTGATTATGGCCGTCATAATCGATTTACTGTGCAAGGAATTGACAAGATTATAAAGAAATGTAAGGACTGGAAGCGTTGCAGATGTGGTCAGGCAGGCTTGCGCAGCATCGCAATGTACGCACTATCCAAAATATCGCCTTTGTTGTAGAAAATATGGCACATAATCCGACTTTGTCCATAGCATTCTCAATAATTGGGCCTATCCTACAGCTTATTATGGTGTATTTTCCATTTGAGTTTGCACCTCCATCCATATAGAGTGCAACTCAAGCAACATTTAAAGCCGACTGACCATTCACAACGCCGTAGACATACTGATTGGGTGCTTTCAATGCTGATTTTTCGAACAAAATTTTCTCTAACAATGAAGCTCATTTCTCACTCGGTGGTTACGTCAACAAGCAAAATTGTCACATATGGGGATCGGAGAACTCAGAATTGATTGTGGAAAAGCCATTGCATCCAGAAAAAGCGAGTGTTTGGTGCGCATTATGATCTGCATGTGTCCTTAAGCCGCTATTTTCGAAAATGATGCTGAAGGTAACCGTCAAATCGAGGCGTTATGGCCGTATGATAAACGACTTTGTTTGGCCAGCATTTATATATTAAGAAGGACGACATGTGGTTTCAACGAGACGGTGCCACGCCCACAATACGACAAATTTTGGCTTTATCCAGCGAAAAGTTTCCAGAAAACGTTTTGGCGACGTCAAATGGCCACCAAGATCATGAGATTTGACGCTGTTAGGCCTTTTTGTGGAATTACGTCAGAGACCGTGTTTACGCGGATAATCGCCAGACGTTGTTGCATTTGAAAACTAACATTTGTCAAGTTTTCGCCGAGATGCCGTCCGAAATATGCGAAAAACAATCATTTAAACGACATTGTATTCCGTTAATAGTGTTAAGGTTCAAGCATTACAATGAAATGAATATTTCATCGAAATCACAACTATGTGTGTTTTATTTAATGGTATCAACAATACGTAAAGACATGCTGTTATCGAGTAAAAGGAGTAACGGAGAGACCGATATCTTGCTCTAACTCTGAGCAACCGAAAAAGTGCTTACTTGATTGTAGGACTCGACGGTTTCTGTTATTCTATTGACATTACCGAAAGTTGAACTTTCAGAGCAAGACATCAAAATTACTGGAATCAGCGGGATCAACGATGATTCACTGTTACAGTATCAGGACCATAAACACAATTTATAGTTTCAGAAGAAATGTAGTAGATGTATATACTCATAAGTGTAATTTCTCTAAGTGTATATTCTAAAAAGAATATTCAACTATTATGATTACATACATCCCTTCTTTTCCCTTCCCTTCCCTCTTTATTTGTAAATAGGAAGTTTATAGAATTGATCATGATATATTGATAAGAAAACTTGGAATTTTTGGATTTTCTCGAGGAACACAGCGATTGTTTCAGAACTATTTAAAAAATAGACAGCATTTCATGCAGGTTGGACAGAGTCAAAGCAATAAACATGTTGTAATGTGTGGTGTTCCGCAAGGAACATTATTATTTAAATTATATATTGATGACTTGTCAAAATTAAATTTTAAAGGCAAATTATACATGTTTGCAGACGACATATGCTTACTTTATAATTATAATTATCCTTTAGTACTACAAACACAAATAGAATATGATGTTGCGATTTTATGTGAATATCTAATGGTGAATAAACTAGTTTTGAATGCAAGCAAAACTAAAGTTGTGAGATTTAGACCAAAACTTTCTATTAACGATACAAATATGATCGTACATGTTGATGGTAACGTGATAGAAGAATCAGAAAGAGTGAGTTATTTAGGAGGAGAGGAGAACAAATTAAATGTAAAGCTAAAGCTAATGCTATATCAGTGTCTGACACATCCTCATTTGACGTATCTTCCTTTCGTGTATGCATGTAAGTCCATCACCTGTCTAAAAGCTCTACAATCGGCACAGAATAAATCTTTAAAAACAGTTTTTAATCTACCTATGAGATTTAGTACAACTTCTTTATATAAAGATTATGCCACAAATGTCTTGCCTGTTAAGGGATTATACAAACAACAACTTCTGCTCTATGTTCATAAATCAATAAATGGAAATGGAGTCTTTACAACATCCTTTCATAGAAATGTATCATATACCCAAAGATCAACCCGTCAAGCAATGCATTTAAATGTTGTGTTTTGTCGGCTAGAGTTGACTAAGCAACGTCGTACATTTGCTGGACCATTTGAATATAATCCATTGCCAGTATACTTGAAAGAAACTTCACTTTTATCAGCTTTTAAAACCCAATTAAAAATATATTTGATAGATAATTTGGAAATGCTTCTAACATAATTTTTTTTTATCTCTCCTATTATTAAATATTTTAATGTTAATATTTGTTATGTTGGTATTACATGAATGGTTTTAGTTGCCTGTTAGCCTCTATAAAGCCAATCTGGCGCTGAGGCAATATTATAAAAAATTGTAGTTATGTTATTAAACTGTAATAAACAAATTATTAAAAAAAATACGTTTATGATAGTTATGTTTGTTTCTTTTACACCAATTATATAGGTATAATCTATTGTTATCTCTTCTTCATCTGTTATGTAAATAAGAACATTCTAAAAGTAAGTTATTGTAAGCAACGCTATTCAGTAAATAAATATGTTTGTCTTTATCACACCCATTATGTAAATATCTGATCTGCCCCCTCAAATCTTTAAGAGTTTTCTAGAATAAGTAATTTTACTATATATAAAACGACTTTTGTTGTGGATGAATTAATAAGGTTGCCGTTAAAGTGCAAATACAGGGTGGCGCAATAGAACGTGCATATTGCATCATCTTTTTTTGCGGGGTAGAAAAGACGAGGGCAGGGTGGCGCCTACATCGTTGGGTTGGCGGGCTCATGGAGTTTTAGTCGCTATGAATCACTTCGACGGGAAGCGTCGCGCATTTTGCGTGCGCGCATTTTACGAGAACTCTCGTTCATACCTATATATTGCTACAGGCGACTATATTGTGCTGAATATGGACTACGGCGAATTAGTGAAGCTCCGAGTGCTAATTTAATTAAAATATGGGTAAAGCGTTTTGAAGAGACCGGTTCAACATTTAAACCACAAGCAAATGGTCGCCCAAGAACATCTAGGACCGAAGACAATGTTGAGAGAGTTATGGAGTCAGTACGAGGAAATCCACAAAAGTCGACTCGCAAGAGATCGTCTGTCTTACAATTATCTCGACGAAGTTTGCAACGAATTTTAATATTGGATCTTAAACTGCATCCATATAAGCTGCAATTAACAAAAGAATTGAAAGAGTCTGACTTCATAGCAAGGCTCGCATTTGCTAATGAAATGCTTCGATTTTCCAATTTTGACAATATCCTTTTCTCTGACGAGGCTCATTTCCTTATGAATGGCTTCGTAAACCGTCAAAATTGTCGTTACTGGAACAGTGAAAATCCCAAAATCAAACACCAGAAACCATTGCATAGTCCTAAAGTGACAGCATGGACAGCAATCTCTGGCAGAGGAATAATTGGTCCTTTTTCCTTCGAAAATGAAATTGCGCGGGGCCAAAACGTCACGGTTAATACGGAACGCTATGTTGAGATGTTGGACGGATTTTTGGCTCCAGAAATTGAAAGTTCAAGAATAGTGAATTACAGAACTTGGTTCCAACAAGATAGAGCTACCTGTCACACATCAAATGACTCCATGGCGGTGGTGAAGCAGATGTTCCCTGGCAGACTGATTTCGCAAAGAGGTGATATCCCATGGCCCCCACGTAGTCCAGACTTAACGCCTCTTGACTTTTTTTTGTTTGACAAAGTTTACAGTAATAATCCAAGAAACATCGTTCAGCTCAAGGAGAATATCCGTGGTGAAATGGCAGCCATTGCACCAGTATTACTGAAGAAAGTTTTCAATAATTTTCGTTTGCGGTTAGAGGAGTGCCGTCGTAGAGAGGGTCACCATTTAGATGATGTTATTTTTAAAAAATAAACTCTATTTATTTTCTACAATGCCTTAGATTTATTTTAACCATACCTTTTGTATTTATTTTTTAATCTATTTTTTAAATATGCACGTTCTATTGCGCCACCCTGTACAATGCATATTTAGGTTTGCTGTCGTAAAAAGTCAGAACATTTAAGAATCCCTTTTTTTGTGGTACCTGACTGCAGGGGAATTTGGCCGGTCTCCACTATTCTTCCACTATTTGGGTGTTTAATCTTCATTAACATTGGAAACAAAACGTATGATTTTGTCGAAGTAATCCATCATCAAAATGTCATGTTTCGTTAAAATTGGCTCCTTAACTTGGAGGTGTGACTAGCTGACTATCCAGCCTAAAATATATGTAATAATATATCACACATAATAAAACCAATTCCCTGTAGGTTATCTTAATCTCTTCCTAGTGTAAAGATTACAATTTTCAATTCATTTCTAGTGTCCATATTATAACTATAAAAAACAAAATTTTGAAGCTTTACTAATTTACTGTTAAATAACTTAATGTTTTTCCGTTTTTTTAATGCACAAGTTCTCTTTGCAACATTTCCCTACAGAGTAAGCACAAGAAGCATTAGGACTAATACAATACTGCATAGAACGAATAAAAAACAGCAAATGAAATTTACTCACAATAAAATATTTTCCGATTTTTTTTTTTTTTTTGCTTAATGTTAACTACTCCAGTGTGAAATAAAATTAGCTAAATACGCTCATGAGTAACATTTGTAATAAATATTAATTAAAAGGAACAAACAAAAATACAGAAAAATCCCAAACAAACAAACATCGGGGATGAGAGAAGAAAAACAGTGCAACTGTCTAAGGATAAAATGATATTTGCCCTGGAAGGCTGAAGTGGCTGCTGACAAACAGTCAGGCCATATCTATCCACAGTATCAGCAACATCAACCGTCCACGCTCAAAAAGTTACAGTAAACTAAATGAAATTATGGCATAAGTTACTTAAGAACTTGAAGTAGATTTTCTGTCGGTGTGTGCTACGAAATAAATATAATGTTGATTCCGTTGCTATATAAGTAAATATTTTTTTTTTAGCAGAATTCCTGGATGACTACAGAAAAAAAGAAACAACACAAAGTTAGCGACACTCTCAGGGGAGGAAGCTAAGCATTGCACGAAACGGTTCACCAAAGTTTATCAGAAGAAGACGTGGGCGTTTACGTATGTAAACTATCACAAGTAGTCTGGCCAGTGCATGGGATGAAACTATGGTAATGATAATGATAATTATATTTACCACAGGATCAACCTTAAGATTGTGCGAATGTCCTTAGAACATAGACATAACTTACGGTATTGGTAAAAATCTGCCGACTTTTATGGATTTCATCACAACTGCACATTCTTCTTGACCACTTCGACAATATAAAGCATCACACCCCCATACCATCCGCATGTACCCCTCCATTATCTATCGACACAATAAACAAAGAAAAAAAAATTGCCAAATACTCGTGGCAGAAAGTTAGAGGCGATAAAAGCCATAAAGTTATCATTACGTCTGCAATATTTACCAGATACCAGCAAACACTAACGCTGGGAGAAAACAACACAGCAAAACTATATTTTCGTCCATAAAACACAACCATATTTTTATATAAAACTAACAGCTGCACACACACACACAGATAGACTTATATTTTATCACATCTGCCACCCCCAACTTAGCTAATATTGTGCAACAATTTTGGAGGGAGAGAAAAAAAACGAAAAGCAGCAAGGCAATTTGCAATGTAAAAATACACTACATCAGTTTGAAAAGAAAACTAGCTCATGGAGGATTACGTATTCGAAGATATAGGGTGGTACTAGTCAATTTTAAAGCTCATGTTTCTTGTAGTAACTACAAAATCTGTGTAACGGAAGAATGAAATGTTTAGGGAAAAATATTAATTTTGAGTGGGCAAAGTCAGAAAAATTTGCACGGTTTCTAAATCAACGTGGTCTGAGTTCTTTGATTCTTGCTGTACATGTTATGTGATTCAACATTTCATACATTTGATCAGTTAGCTGCATCTAAATCCTAATCAGTTTGCGAAATAAACAGACTTCTAGTTCCGAATTAAGGCGTCTCCGAATTCCATACTTCTGACTACGAATATCAAGAACTATAAATATTTATCTTTATTTCCAATATTAAGATTTTAAAAGACCTCTTAAATACAGGGTTTCCGTCTCGGGAAGGTATACTACTTTATTTTGCCGCCATTTTGGTAAACATTAGTCTTGACAGTTCATATTTGGCAGTAGTGAAGTAGAGACGTGGCAAATTTATTATGGAAAAATATTCGATAAAACAACGTGTTTTAATCATTAAAAAAATTTATCAAAATCAATCATCGATTACTGTGACGATGAGAAAGTTACGTGAAATTTTTGGGAGAAACAACGTGTCAACAAGACGCACTATTTATCGTGCAGTGAAAGATTTCGTAGAATGAATGCAAGATCGACTGAAAGCATTACTGCTGCTCAAGAAAGTACTCAAAACAATCCATCAACCTCATTCGATTCGACGCCGTGCTCAGGAGCTTAGTCTTCAAAGAACAACTTTGGCCACAATTTTGCACAAGAATTTGCATTTGTTTCCATTTAAAATTCAGTTGACACAAAAGCTTATTCCACAAGATCATTTACGCCGCCGTACATATGCCAATAGGATGTTACAGCCTGAACATGACAACCCCGATTTTCATGAAAAAATCGTAATGAGTGGCGGGCCACATTTTAATTTGAATGGATACTCGTATATGAATAAACAGAATAGCCGGTTCTGGGCAATGGAACCTTTGCATCCATTAGAAGTGACAGTCTGGTGTGCAATTTGGTCAGGAGGAATCATTGGACCTTACTTCTTTGAAACGGCGTAACGGTAACTGTCAATGGGGAGCGATATCGTGGTATGATAGAAAACTTTTTAACGCCACAACTGCATGCTTTGGGCTTGATTAACATGTGGTATCAACAAGACGGTGCCACATCGCATACAGCCAGGATTACAACGGAATTACTGCGAGACGTCTTTCTACAACAAGTTATTTCAAGAAATGGTGATGTTGATTGGCCTCCACGGGCGCCTGATTTGACTGCTCCGAACTTCCTTATCCCCATATATCCCCAATCTGAAAACCACGTTTTATGAAAACAAACCAGGAACGCTTGAGCAACTCAAACAAAATATTCGGGATGAAACTAATGAAATACGGCGTGAAATGTTTGAGAATGCAAAAGGACTCGCATTGTAAGGCTAGCAGAGGCGGACATTTATCTGATATTGTATTCCAAACATAATTGCCGACATTAAATAAAACATTTACCAATATAAGATCCATTCTCTTTCATTTAATCAAAAATTATAAACAAGCAAAGTAGGGTACCTTCCCGAGGGAATAATTTGTAATAGAATTCGAAACATAATGAAAATATCGTTAAAATTGGTTTTATTGTTCATAAATGATAGCCCTACCAAAGAAACAAAGCGCAAAATATTTCATAGATTTTAAATTATTTTCAATTTTATCTGTGACTAGCAAAATATTTTTTAGCACTTATATCTAACGAACTGTGACATACAGGGTGATGCACCAATTGCATTGCAATAAGAAATTCAAATAACTTTGTTTTTAATCCGTGTATTTTATTTATTTATTATTATTTTTTTTCACTTTTATTGTATATAACTAATTAGTTTTGATCTCTATGCTCATTCATGCATATGCCACACCTGATCAGAAAATTGTTCAATGCGGCCTGAAGGGTTGAAGTCGGGATTGCCTCCATTATTGTTTTTATGGACTGCTTAAATTCAGTCAAATTCCTTGGTTTCCTTTGTTTGTACACTTCTTGCCTGAAGTAACCCCATAAAACAAATGTCTGGCGCAGTCAGGCCAGTTGACCTTAGAGGCCAGCAAAAGGTGGAGTTTCTAGACATTAATTTGTTTGAGAATTTTCATTGAAGCTACGCCATAACCGGTCTGGCTATATGTGAAGTTGCTCCATCTTGCTGGAACCAAATGCTGTTGAAACGGATGCATCTTCGGCGCAGTTCTGGGTAACAAAAAATTCCTTCAACATCTTTAAATAACGGTCCCCGTTAACGGTTACTGTTACCCTTTGCACGATTTGTGTGCCACCCTGTATTACAAAAATAGACTTCCCTACATAAGGTACGTAAGAAAGCGATTAATTTTAGTAACCAAAATTAGATGCTAAAACCGATGCCATTTAGGTTACTAAAACCCAACCATAATGCCAGCACAGTGTGTCGTTGGCAGCCCAAAACTTGGGTCCGATAGTCTATTGAGTCGCTTATCTCAAATTAAATTTGTTATGAAAACAAAAAAGAAAGAACGAAGATGGACCCTCCCTACATTAGCATTATGAGAACTCGGAAGAGTGCATATATTTGAATCCCTTAAAGTTCGCGTTATCATTAGCTGAACTGAAGATGTAATGGACAGTACAAATATAAACTCGGCGCGAAAACTGTGACATCTATAGCTGCCGCGCAGAATGGCATGAATTCCAATATAAAATTTGTAATGGATAACCGACTTCAACGCCTTGTCTCCCATTTACAGTTGTAAAGGACCAAACACTTGGTGTTATTGTAGACTCGGATCATCATACGGTAGCGATTAGTGTACATACGTACGAGACTGTAAAAAACCATAAACGTATATCCCTAAAGATACCTTCCAGAGACAGCCACAGTCCACTTCGAAAAATTCTATCAACTACGCGACCAAATGCCTTTAGTCCTGGTGTTCTTGGCGCACAGTGACTAAGTTTAAACGCGCTCTATGTGGAATAAAGAATTTTTTTGAGCGGTATTGCTAAAAGAGCACGAGCGCGAGTATACAAAAAGGTGCAGGGATCGATATAAAGCACTTCAATTCCACCTAACGATGAAAAGCAAAGCTTGTTTACTGTAAAAACAAGAAGGGAATATGGTTTCCGATACGCAAAGCGTGACGCAACTGTCGATAGAAACTCCTATAAGTTAAGTGAAGAATTTCCTCATAATTACATCAAAATTAAATCAGAAAAGCACTATGGCAGTTAAAGCACAACAAAGGTATGGTTGCTGATGCAGTCTGCCGCAAAAGTTGGTGGCATCGTATATTGAATTACAAATCTCTTATAAGGTTTTTTCAAGTGTATTTTGTGAAGGACTAGGAATAGGATTTCAGACTAAACTGACATCTTGCTATCTTTTTACCATACTTTTGGACATAACTGTGACTAAATCTGCAGTTAACCTGAATGGCGCCACCTTCAACTAAACCCATATATTACCAGCGTATGCTCCCGATATACGATTGGCGGAAAACTGTGATATATTACCGCAGCATTTCCAAGCATTGGCAAGGAGAAGGCTAAGGACAAAACCAACTTATTTTTTCGACGAAATAAGAAGCATTAAGACGATATGTGAAAAATTAGTAGAAAAAAAACTATGCTATTATGGACTTGGCAAAAGATTTAATACCAAATCCTTCTCTTGACAACCAAATGTTCGATAAAATATTTGAACCCAGAGTTACCATCGTATGAATTATGGGCGCAATGAGCTGTATGATGTGTTCAAGCGATTGCGTTTCTTGGGCCAAGATATACCGATGGATAAAAACAATTCAACAAAAGAAATCTGCCACAACAAAGTTCATAGGACGAAGCGGCCAAAACTCTATTGGAAGAATCTTTCACAAAACTGTCAAAAATTGATGCAGAATACTAATTATTAACATAATTCTTCTTTACTCTTAATGCATATTTTTTTAATCGACTGCTTTATGCACAGGAGTAGAATCTTGTCCTTAACGATTATGTTCCTCGGGGCAGTGTTCGGAAACAATCAAGTGAATATCGTGCCAAAGTCGAAGCAAGACCTAAAAGATATCGCCAAGTTCGCTCAAAAATCATGGTTATACTGACAGTTGCCTTCGATTATTATTGAGCACCATGAGTTTCTTCCGCCTTGAAAAACTGTCAACAAGAAGGATTATTTCTTATGCTTTGTATGGGTGGAATTATTTGGAAAAAGAGGCCGGATTTACGGGCAGACAACTCTTGGTGTTTGTTCCACGATAATGACACTGGCTTTTAAAAAGTTTTTCGCCAAAAATTCAACTAATATAGTATTATAATCACAGTATTTGCCGAATGACTTCTGGTTATTTCCTAAACCAAAAAAAGCGCTCCGGGGACATGGTTTTGGGCCAATTGAATCCACTTAAAATGTGACTATGTCTTCAAGTTAGAAGTTATGAGAGATTCAATTTGTATGTGAAGCATCATAAGCCTGCAAACGTCATAAGCCTGCAAACTAATATGGAAGGCGCGGGTCGAAATAATCTTACAAGCTACTAGGTTGCGTCAAGTTTTATGAAGTTTCATAAATAGTAACAGCATCCATCACACCTATCAAATATCTATTGGACCGGAGAAATTGCAAAATTTTGTTCGAAATAATCAGGAATATATGCATAGATTTTTTTGAAAACTAAATCAATTTATCTGCTGTAAAGCAGACTTTATTTATAAAAACTGAGAAATGTTTTCTTTGGAAGAAATTTCAAAAAAAAAAAAAAAAAAATTATTAATTTTTTCTACTTTAGCGGAGCCATATTTTTTTCTAAGTATGATTTAACGTAAAAGTAGTGCACTTAGCTGAAACAAGCAATTTGTTTTCTTGATTTGTTCTTTTAAAATATTTCTCTTTTATTTTTCTTAACAACTATAAAACTGTAACAAACGTTAGATGCTAGCCTATATTACAGTTTATTGTTGTATAGGAAACCAAACCGAAAATGCTTGAGGTTATACAGAATGTACAGCTGCAACTTGTTTCTTGCACAGGGATCACAAACAAAAACTAAAATTTAAGTAAACTACGAAAAATATGTTTCTTCTTGTGCTGAGTGTTTTAAAGCGGTGCGAACATTGCGGAAATATTTTGCACGTAGTCTTCTAAGATAGCGCTACAAATATTGTATATACATGCAATTCAATGCACATATAAAACTTATGAAATACAAAACTGAAGAAAGCTAGAATTGCGTAAATAGTTAACGTAAATAGTATCCATATAACAAAAAAACAAAAAGAACAGACACCTTCTCACACCCAAAGACATTACAAATAAGTATTTATCTTAAGGCCTTTTGAACGTGATGTAAATTAATATACAAAAACGAATGCGAACGTCAGTTTGATAAGATTATATTAAGAAGATTAATATTTTCCAATGTGGCAGCAACTATCGGTCATCTTACACAGAAATATGATTTCTCAACCGAAGACTTGCAATATCCAATTGGACGGTGGTGTGTAGTAACCATCGTGATACCACAATACTTACTTCCAGCTTACATTACACAGCAGGAGTTAAGTTAAATTGTTCAGATTCTTAAAATATTTCAGGACATGAAAAAATCTGGTTTGAAAAAACCCCGTAGATTATAAGAAAATAGGGTTTTATCGAAATGGTAGAAAGTAATCTGGCTGCAGTCTTAAAATTGGATCAGCTACACGAGGTGTGTTCAAACAATAAGGTGAATTTTCAATTTTCGCGGACGTACATTCGACTTTCGATTATTGTTTTTTTTATGTTGATACACTCGTCTTGAAGATATGTTGGCGGGTTTATCCATATAGCATGTTTAGTTTGTTTGTGAGAGGCATAAATAAGACAAATGTTTTACGTGTTCGGCAATTTCCTGCTTTTTTTTTTCTTTTTTCATTCATTGTTTTTTTATTGGATCTTTCTTACGAAATTTACAATATGTATTCAAATCTTAAACCTATCTTAAACTAAAGTATCCTGCCATTGCCGGATCTTGTTTTTTGGCGAGAAGTACTGTTTATCACCGGACCAAGTCTAGCGTGTCCTTTCTTTTTAGTATATGACCGGGAAAATTTTGAAGGTTTTGAGCGAGTGGGTTTGAGTGAGAGGACAACTTCGATACATATGACCTGCTTAATTTTTTTATTTCCTCGGAAATATAAGGAATGTTTAATTCCTTGTGTATGTTATCATTCCTAATATACCATGGGGCACCACAAATTTGGCGCAGTATTCTTGACTGTCTTCTGTAACTTATTTATGTTAGAAGCCGATGCCGTTCCCCACAATTGGATGCCGTATGTCCATATTGGCTTCAATATGGTTTTGTAGATGGTGATTTTATTTTCCAAACTGAGAGTAGACTGGGAGCCAATAAGCCAGTGGAGTTGAGCCATTTTTAATTTCAATTGTATGGTTTTTGAGTCAATGTGATTTTTCCAGGTGAGACGTCGGTCTAGGTGAATACCCAAATATTTCACATGGTTATGAACGGGTATGGTACTACCGTGAATAGTGAGGGCTGGGCAATTGTTCTGTCTAAGAGAGAATGTAACCTGTATACTCTTAGTGGCATTTACTTTTATCTTCCACTTTTCGAGCCAAGATTCTAATGTGTGTATATGAGACTGCAGTTGTCTAGAAGCCATTAATGGGCAAGTGCTAGTGCTCATAAATGCAGTGTCATCAGCGAAAGTTGAGGTTTGAATTAGGGAATGAAGAGGCATGTCAGAGGTGTAGATGGTATATAGTATAGGGCCTAGTATACTGTCCTGCGGAACTCCTGCTGAAACTTTTCTTTGAGTTGAAACAGAGTTTTTCGGTTTTACTACAAACGATCGATCCTTCAGATAGCTCTCCAGGAGCTTGTGGGTATTTGCCGGTAGAAAAGAGACTATTATGTGAATAAGGCCTTCATGCCACACTTTATCAAAGGCTTGGGAGATGTCTATAAAGAGAGCTGAGCAATATTTCCGATCTTCGAATGTTTTTCTGATCTGGGTTACTATACGGTGTACTTGTTCTGTCGTTCCATGACCCTTGCGAAACCCAAACTGGTGCGTGGGTATTACATGGTTTGCTTCAATATGGGGGTACAACATTTGGAGAAAGATCTTTTCAAACAGTTTAGATAAAATAGAGAGTAAACTTATGGGTCGATAGGATGTAATTTGTGACAGTTCCTTTCCAGGTTTTGGGATCATTATTATTTCAGACAGCTTCCATGATCGAGGAAAGTATCCAATTCGAAGTATAGCATTAAATATAAATAAAACTAATTTGAGGATATTGTGGGGGAGTTCTGAGATCATTTTCGCTGTTATTTTATCGTGTCCAGGAGATTTATTCATTTTCAACGAGAGAACATTTTTCTTTAAAAGAGATAGACTTATTTTCATTGGATTTGTGACCATTGGGCTAATGATCGTTGGATTCACGCGAGAGTTCGTATCGTTAGGAGTAAATACTTCTTCCAGATGATCAGCAAATTCTTTCACTTTTTCATCACAACTCCTTGCCCATCCTCCGTCTTTCATCCGTATTGGAGACTCCTGCGTTATAGGACGCTGTAGTTGCCTTGTGGCCTTGTACAGGCTATAGTTAGTGTTTTGTGTGGCTCCTAGACGAGATAAGTAGCGGGCTTCGGAGATTTCTTTTTTTTCAATCAGAGTTGACCTCAGTTTTGACTTGCACTGGTCGAAACAAGCTTTGAGGTAGGGAGATCTGTGCTTTTGTCATCGTCTTCTCGCTTTCCTTTTCTCTTTGATTAGATATTCAATATGACATGAGGAGTCATTTTTTGTTTTAGCGTAGACCTTGTGCGGAGTTGCCAAGTTTGCGGCAGTTGTCATTGTGGTAGTGAGGACGTTGATGGCAGACTGAATTTCATCTGGTGTTTTGAGAGAAAAGTTTTGCCACAGATGAGAGCTTATGTACATCTTGTATCTCAACCAATTTGTATGCCTGTTTGGAAAATGGTAAGAGATTTCCGGGTTCAAGGGAATGTTAAATACTGTGAGAATTGTGGGGGAGTGGTCTGATGAGAGGTCGAGAAAAGGAAGAATTTCCTGCTATTGCATCAAATTCTGTATAAAAAATGGAATTAAGTGCTCAAAAACACTTGAAATGTTACGGTGAGAGTAGTCTGAGTCGAAAAAATGATTAAAAGGGTCATAAAAGGTGTTTATTTGAAACCACGTAACATCGAATACAATTTTCAGGAAGTCAAGAATTTAATCATTTACCTCCTTATTTAAAGGCTGAAACAAGAATTTCTTTGTTTAAAACTTTGCTTAAAACTTATTTGTTACACAACGTAGAAGAACTTTTAATTTAGAAAATGAATTGATTAGTAATTTCCATTCCATATATATATACCTATATATATATATATATATATATATATGTATATACATATATATATTTTTTTTTCTCTTTCATCTTAAAATATTGTAGATAATGTAATATTCGCAGTATTGCTAACTCGACTCTATAAAGTCTACAAGGCGCTGAAGCTTTAAACTAATACCAATTTGTTGTGGTTTAAATTATTAAAATATTGTTTTATACATACCTATCAATATTCAAAGCAATAAAGAAAAAACAAAAAAAAAACAATTATCCCAATGGAAGAGTCTAAGAGAGCCTAGACCAAAAAAAGCACGCCAAGTTCGATCAAATGTTAAGGTTTTGCTCCCTGTTTTCTTCGATTACTATGGCGTAGTGCATCACGAGTTCTTACCACAAGGTCGTACGGTAAATAAGGAGTATTACCTTGAAATTTGCGTGAAGCAATACGGAAAAAAATCCATCGCCTTTGCATCATGATAATGCACCTACTCACTCATCTTTGCTGGTGAGAGATTATTTGGCCAAAAAAAAACACCGTTATAATGCCTCAGCCACCGTATTCACCAGATTTGGCCCCGTGCGACTTTTTCCCGTTCCCAAGATTGAAGAAACCCATTAAAGAACGGCGTTTTGCGACGATTAAGAAGATAAAACCCGAATCGCTGAGAGAGCTCAAGGACATACCAAAGAGTGCATATCATAACTGCTTCGAGGATTGGAAAAACGCGGTCAAAAGTGTAATATATCTGAGGGGGACTACTTTGAAGCAGATAAAATGGAAATTGAGGAATAAATAAATATTTTTTGAGAAAAATCAAAATTCACCTTATTTTTTGAACATATCTCGTATATAGAAATGGACTATCTTTGCATGACAGTGAACGCTTTGTTTGGAAAGGTTAGAGTGGTTCGATTTAGGTTAAAGAGGCAACATTTTGTGCTTTGGCTTTGCATGTAATTCCATTACGCTTCTCTCACGGGAACTAAACGTCTAACAAAATCTTCCTGGCCGTCAATCCAGGCTAGGTCTTCGTTTACGGCGGCTCATTGCGACTCGACCACTACTGTTTTCGCTTTACGTTGTCGTAAGCGGCCCACTTTGCATCTCCAATCAACATCCGCTTCAGAAATGTTTTGATTTAGTTGCGATTGAGCTGCAATTCGCAGGTGGGAAATCGGTTTAGGATGTTTTTTTTTCGTGTTAACTCGTGTGGCACCCGATGTACGGAATAGAGCCTTATTCAAGTGGCTTTGAAGGGGTTTCCTGCAGTGCTTACATGACGGTAGGACTTGGTAATCTTCATTGTTCTATCGACTTTTTCGACAATTTGATATTCAAAGAGTGATGAACTTTGACATCAAAATTATCGGAATGGAATCGACGAAAGAAAAATTGCGTCTAAATGGTTGGTTCAGTATCATAGCTATAAATAATATTTACATTTTTATCCGCTTAACTGGCATTTATTAAAAAAAACTGTAAAATATGGCACTTTGCTCTTTGACATGAACTCAAAAAAATCTCTAACTTTTAGGTTCCTTCGTTACCAGTCTGGTGGTAAAAGTTGAACTTTCAGAGTTTCTGTCTACATCTTAGGATGATTGAAAATGAGCGTTAGGCTCCTGCACTTTCTAAGCAGTTGGAAGTAGAGCATAAAGGCACAAAAATAATTAGCGTCGAAATGCCCGGCAAACAAATTTTCATCAAATGGTTCTAATAAAAAAATTCAAATCGGCATTTATTTAAAATCATTTAATTTCCTTCGGTATTTCCATGATAACATTTTTTTAAGATGAGCGGCTTTTCAGGCCACTGCATCCGATCCTAGTGGTGGGGCTGCCAACGACCACTAGGCTGGTGAGTTGAGTTTCAGTAACAGAACTTACCTACTGGCCTAAGACGCATCGTTGTTAGGTTTCTCAACTAGTCGCCTTCTAACTTTAGCTACCATCAAACGGATATCTGATGACATTACCAGGGAATACTTGACCGAAGGTCGGAAGCCGTGAGCTGCTTGGGAAATTCTGCAGAAAGATTTGGTCACTCCCAAATGAATAACTATTAGAGGTCCCAAATTAGGAATTTCCCCATTCCCCTAAAAAAAGTTGATGGATGCTAAAGCTGTTAAATTTCAAAACTAAGATCAAACATAACATATCTAGACTGACTAAAAGAAACAACTATGAAATACAAGAGCAGTATAGGTACATATTGCACTTTTGTAAAGAATTAAATATTTTCATATATAGGTAATATACATATGAGTGTTGGCGATTTAATTCTTCAATTTCAATTTCTCTGTTGTTCACTGCGCCGCTTCCTGGAAATTTAGTCGCCATGGAGACGTACACGGGAGTGCAGCATGCATTTTGTGTCCGAACGTATTACGAAAACAATAAATCAGTGATTACTGCACGACGTTTGTATCGGCATGAACACGGTTTACACGATTTAAGTGAAGTTCCAAGCGCCAATGTGATACGAAAATGGATCAGAATGTTCGAAACAACCGGCTCAACAGTATCAATTACGGTTCGTGGTCGCCCAGTTTCTGCAAGAACAGCCGACATTGTGGAGCGTGTTCGTGTTTCAGTTCAGCGAAATCCGCAACAGTCAACACGTAAGAGAAGTCAATCTTTGGATGTCAAAAAAACAACTTTACGACGAATTTTGAAACGTGATTTGCATTTGAAGGCTTATAAGATTCAGATAGTCCAAGAATTAAAACACGATGATGCCAGTAACCGACTTAACTTTGTCAATTTGATGCTAGAGCGGTTCAACCATTTCAACAACGTGATTTTTAGTGATGAGGCCAATTTTCACCTTAATGGCCATGTGAACAAGCAAAATTGTCGGTTCTGGTCCGAGACTAATCCCCGACGCTTGCATGAACGTCCACTTCACAGCCCTAAGCTTGTCGTGTGGGCTGGGATAACGTCAACCGGTATTATTGGACCATACTTTTTTGAGGACGAAAAAGGGCATGCGAGGACGGTTAGAGCGAACAATTATTGCAACATGCTAGCAGACTTTTTGGTGCCAGCTTTGCAAGAATTTCAAGGCAATACCTCGAGGATGTGGTTTCAACAGGATGAGGCCACATACGGCTAGGGTATCCATAGAGCTGCTGAAAAATGTTTTTCCTGGAAAACTCATTTCGAAAAGGCGGGATATTGAATGGCCCCCACGTAGCCCCGATCTCTCTCCATGCGATTATTTTCTATGGGGCTACCTCAAATCGTTAGTCTACGAGAATAATCCGACCAATTTACAGCAGTTGAAGAGGAACATTATTCAGGAAAGTAACAAAATACCGAGAACAACTTTTCAACGAGTTTTCCAAAATTTGCGACTTCGGTTCCAAGAGTGTCAAGCAGCCATTCTTCTAATTTTTAAAAATTTAAATATATTTTTTTTATGTTTCGTAGTTTTTTTTTTAATTGAATATTTAAACCGCCAACACCCTTATGGCCCACCCTGTAGTTTTCTTATCTTATACTGTAATAACAAATTTGCATTAAAGTATTTAGAAACAAATTGTTATGAATTTTTTCTTCAAGTATCTAAAGCAAAATATTTCAATTCAACATTGATTTAAAATAATTTAATAAATTGTATGTTTGAATTGTTTGTTTCTCACACTATGCTGTTTTAGGTACAATAACCGCGTTACATTCCTTCGCGGGAGATCTCACTATAAATTGTTATAAATTCTATCGATAATGCTATTTCTGCATACACATACTCGTAAATATGTTTATGCTCTTATTTATATTTTCTATTAACTTTTCTTACTATTTCCTGTAATAAATAATGACTTCCGTTTTTTATACACAGGAAATCAAATTTATTTATTCATGACAAAAGAAATTTTTGCAATATCTTACAGGAATTGTATCATGAGAATCATGCGTTTGTGTGTGAGTGAGCATAATGTACTAGTTGATAATGGATAGAGAATCATACAATACGAATTTGATGGGAAAAAGGGAACATATGACATATTTTCTCCTTTATTTCATCTTTTTTTCTCAAGCATTTGGGGGGTAGAATGAATGTAGCTTCTTATTGTATTCTGTTTATACTTAGATGCGACTGAAAACAAAAGCATTAAACACCTGCGGCATCAATATGTTGCTATCGAGAAACACTGATATTGCATGATGCTGGAATGATGATGATGACGTTGGCAATGAGATGAATGTTTCCGATTTGCCTCAGTATTAAGTAAATAGGTATTTTTGTTTGCTGAAGACAATCTTAATACAATGTATGAGATTGAGTTGAGTTGTCTACGATATAGTTCTATTGCCATATGTTCACATGTGTCAGTCAGATGCTGATAAAATTTGTTGAACGAAAAGTAGATATACGACATGGAAACATAGACGATGTACTCGTATACAATACAATAGGAGAAATTTCTATTCGTACCCTAAAAACTGGAAAAATAATTCCTGTATGTGGCAATGTTATGCTACAGTGGGCGCATTTTGAGGAATCTTGGACTTCGGAAAAGGGAATGAAAGATTTTGTAGTCCGCTTTTGAGAATTCAACAACATTGTAGGAAGTGCTTTCATATGAGCAAATTTTGAGTTCAGAACAACAAAGGTATTATATACGAGGAGTGTTCAAAAAATATGAAATGAATTTCCAAATTTAGCTCGACTTTCGATTATTACTTTTTTTTATGTTGGTACATTCGTCTCGAAGATATGTTGACTATTTTATCCATACAGCATGTTTAGTTTATTTGTTAAAAGCATAAATCGCGCGTTTTTGGCGATTTTCTGCTATCGAAACAAATGGATCAAAGTAGTTACATCAAATTTTGTGTAAAAAATGGAATTAAGTGCTCGAAAACACTTGAAATGTTGGCAGTGGCATACAGTGAGAGTACTCTCGAGTCAAAAAAATGTTTACAAGTGGTAACAACTTTTCACAGCAGGTCGAGAAGATGTGAATGACGACGCTCGCTCTGAACGCCCCAGCACATCAACAACCGATAAAAATGTTGAGAAAGTGAAGATAATTGTTATGGAGAATCGTCGAATCACAATTAGAGAAGTTGTTGAGGATGTCGGCATATCATGCCATGCAATCTTTTCGGAAATTTTGGGCATGAAGCGTGTGGCAGCGAAGTTCGTTCCAAAACTGCTAAATTATGACAAAAACAACGTCGCATGCGCATCGCTCAGGAATTGTTAAATGACGATGACCCAGATTTGCTTAAAGGGTCAAAACTGGTGACAAATCATGAATATATGGTTTTGACATCGAAACCAAAGCCCAATCGTCCCAACGGAAGAGATCAGGAGAGACCAAGACCAAAAAAAGCACACCAAGTTCGATCAAATGACAAGGTTTTGCTCACTGTTTTCTTCGACTACCACGGCATAGCGCATCAGGAGTTCTTACCACAAGGTCGTACAGTAAATAAGGAGTATTACCTTGAAGTTATGCGCCGTTTGCGCGAAGCAATATGAAAAGAACGCCCGGAAATGTGGAAAATATTCATGGCTTTTGCATCATGATAATGCACCTACTCACTCATCTTTGCTTGTGAGAGATTATTTGGCCAAAAACAACACTGTTATCATGCCTCAGCTTTTGTTTTCATCAGATTTGGTTCCGTGCGACTTTTTCCTGTTCCCAAGTTTGAAGAGACCCATGAAAGGACGGCGTTTTAAGACGATTGAGGGGATAAATACCGAATCGCCAAGAGAGCTCAGGGACACACCAAAAAGTGCGTATCAGAACTGCTTCGAGAATTGGAAAAAAACGGTGGCACAAGTGTATTATATTTGAGGGGGACTACTTTGAAGGAGATAAAATAGAAATTGATGAATAAATAAATATTTTTTGAGAAAAATTACAATTCACCTTAGTTTTTTAACACACCTTGTAAGTCGCCGCTTATATCTGATCTCCAGAGGTAGGCTTAATGGTGATTTAGCTTCTGCAAAATTTATCCTAAGAAATCACAACTGTAATTGCAATAGTGACTTTGAATCGGAAAGTGAGCTCGATGTTAAATAGGACCATCACAACTTATATTTTTGGACGTGTGAAAGTTGTCAACTTTTGATTAATGGAGTTATAATAGGTGGAAATTGATGACAGATCATGAATAAAGCTAAAGCAATCTCGGGATATTTTCATGTAAGATATAATAAAAAGAAAACCATCATTTTGCCAATAGATGGCTTTATTAATCTGAACATCGCGTTTCTATGAGCTCAATCGGGTTTCGTTAGATGGCATCGGAAATATAAGATCTCGATTTAAACAAATCACTCAGACAGTTATGCTTGCTCGACTGAGCATTGTTTGAGGACGCCAGCAAAGAAAAAATATGTTTTTCTTCGATAAAGACGAGAGAACGTAATCCAGGTGGCTGAAAATGTTAGCATTGTTTACAGTCCTAATACTATAACCGTCAACAGTTACGAACAATTTTGATTTCGTCGATTCCGTTCCAGCATTTTTGGTGCCTAAAAGGCACCACGCTCCGGAAGCCAACTTGACGAAAATGTTGATAATTTAGTGCAAATCATTAAGTTCGGTCAACTACTCAACTATTTGAAACTTCTGCAATAATGCTGAATACAAAATGAAAAACGTTATAGACCCTATGGCCGTAATAGACCGTATATCGTGCTATATATGTACAATCGGGTTACGCCAGATGGCGTTAGAAAGATAAAATTTCGATTTCCTTAGCAGTCTTATGGCCGTAATAATCCGTATAAGCATCTGGCTGTATATGCGCAATCGGGTTACACTAGATGGCGTTGTAAAGATAAAATTTAGTACTCGAAAACCAACTTACACAATTTCGTGATTACTTGACTCAGTATTGTCCATAAATTAATAGAAATCGTCAAGTTCAACTGTCATATAACTACTGTTTCGATTGTCCAAGAGCTAAGCATTGCACGCAAAATCCAATTGTAACCATTTAACAAAAAATGGATGCAAGGAGAAACTCGGCCACACGAGTTAAAGCAAAAAACCCTGCATGGATCGAATTTGCATCTGAGAGTTGATGCGACTCAATTTTCTGAAACGGATGGTAAGTGGCAAGGAAATGTGGACCACCAACGACAACGTCAAGCGTAAACAGTATTGGTTGAATCGTCGTGTGCCGGCGCAAACGGTGTCCAAGCCAGGACTGATGATCAGGAAGAATTTGTTCTATAAACTACTCCCGTATGCCTAAGTTCGTAATTCGGATCTGTACTATCAACAGCTGGATTGTTTGAAGGAAGCAATTGCCCATAAATGACCAGTTTTGACCAATGGGAGAATAACAATCTTCCACCAGGAACACGTCGATAATGAGCCCCCAAAAGCTCCAGAAGCCCAAATGTTCTTATGGGTCGACCGACACCAAGTGATTACCATCTGTTCCTCTGTATGGCGGCGAATGATTTTGCAAGCATACATTTTTTTGCCTATACAACAAAACGATGTATATTTGACCTAGATCCGATCTTTATAACTATGATATATACAGCTTTCTTTTTGTTACATTTGATAGGTGATATAGGGTGATTTTTTAAGATTTAAGTTTTCAGGTTGACCGCACTGGTTGGTAATGGCATCCAAAGGTCATCTGTCAAAATGAAAAGTGTACAGTATTACTCGGCCATTTCATCATAGAAAGTTTAACAAACGAGCAACGATAGCAAATCGTTGAAATTTATTATCAAAATTCGTGCTCTGTGACAAATGTGCATCGTTTGATACCACCATTTTATGGTCGTAATAATCGACCTGCTGAATCAACAATTCGGGCTGTTATCTGCAAATTTCGCACCAAATTTACTTTGTTGGACATAAAACCATCGACTCGCATGCGTAGAGTGCGCACCGAAGAAAATATTGCAGCCGTAGCGACCAGTGTTAATGACGATCGTGAAATGTCAATTCGTCACCGTCGTCAGCGATTGGGCATGTGCTACTCAACCACAAGGAATTTTTTTTTTTTTGTTTTTTGCCCCAATTGGCTGAGTTGAACTCGGTTGACATGTGGTTTCATCAAGACGGTGCAACATGCCACACTGTTCGTGAAACAATGTTGAGGGATGAATTTGGTGACCAGTTTATCTCTCGATTGGGCCCTGTGAGTTGACGCCCAAGATCTTGCGATTTAACGCCTCTTGATTATTTCTTGTGGGGTTATATCAAGTCGTTAGTTTATGTGGACAAACCGAACACTGTTAAAGCCTTACACGATATCATAAAACGCGTTATTCGTGTAATATAGTCCGAAATGCTCGAAAAAGTGATGAAAAATTTGACCTTCCGAATGGACATTTTGAGACAAATTTGAGTGTGAAAACTACCCTTTATTTTGCTAAATAAAGTTACAACGTACGATCGATTATAACAGAAAGGTAGGTCGAACGGGATACGAGAGTTGGTAATCGACAGATTTAATAATGAAAAAAACTTCTGAAAACAAACATTCGGTACAGTCATTAAAACATTAGAACCATGTTGGTTCGAATTCCAGAGATATCTCAGAAAATTAGTAACAAATTTTAATAAATACACAAACGAACCTATATATCACGGTTCATTCATAACACATTTTATTGTCAAAATCACATTCGGTGCCATTTGAAATTCCGAAGTCGTTTTCAACTACAAAACATGATATTAGAGAACGCTATGAAGAGCAGCTAATACAGACTGATAGAGTAGAGAAGTCGCTGGTCCACAGAACAGATGGTGAAAAGCAGAAAGGTGAAGGGAAAAGGTAGTAAAAGAGAAAATTTTTCAATCAATTTTTGATTGTATACATATATGTATATGTATGTATATACATGTTTGTGATCACTTTTTTTTAAATTATTAGTAAATTGTACTCTAATATTTTAAATCCTCTCTGAACTTATTTCCTTAACATATACGATCGGAGCAACAACCACAGCATTATTATTTTATTTGGTTAAAAGTTGTTCTTATAATGTTTAAAGTTTTTTAGAATTTCAAACGAAGGATCCAAATTTCAGATCTGGTTGAAAGTGAAATTATCATCTATATTAATCAGAAACCTTATACAGGGTGAGCTAAATAAGACCTACTAATGTTAAGTACAAATAACTTTTTTATTTTTTGACATATTTATTTTTCTCTTTTTGTAGGTTGTAATTGAATTGTTGGAAATTTATTATGCAACCCGAGTTTTTCTATTCTTGTCAACGATCAATTGTTTTAACGCAGCAAAAATATCGGCTACATTTTAATTCCAGATCAGCTCCCACAGCTCCTGGACGAGGTGCCCATCGAAATATTCGCATTGAAGACAACGTGGAAACTGTGCGGCAGAGTGTTGCAGATGATCCATCTGTCTCAACTCGCCATCATTCCAGCCAATTGGGCATGTCCAGAACGTGTAACATGGTTTTGTTCGTAGGCTGAGGTAGCAATGTCGTGTCCTGGGTTAAGCGGAAGGACCATAAACCTTCCAGAAATAAAATACAGGATTTACTTTTGTTTAGATTTACTGAATAGAGGTTTTATTTATTCAATTATTTACAGTAAATGCTTGTATATTTGTTGAACGACTTAATGATAAAGATCAACTACTTCTGGATGCTCAGGGCGTTGGTTTATATCGAGATAATCGGAAGATCTGCTTTCTGTAGTAGCTGCTTCTCAGGATTCGGTTGTCATCGGAAATTTAGGAAAGGGTGTCCAACGATTTCTCTATCGGGTTGTGTTCGGGTCGGCGGTATATATATATTATATAATTTACAAACTAATCTTACGAACAGTAAGCCGAAGCTTCTGTGCTGAGGAACAGTAAGCCGAAGCTTCTGTGCTGAGGAACAGTAAGCCG
>JAHXMU010000031.1:3630820-3703403 GCA_019455685.1 Philornis downsi | reverse complement strand
TAAGGCAGATTGTGTGGTTGTTGCTGCAGTTTTTATGTCTTGTTACAAACGACATTGCGTAGAATTTTAAAGTTGGATCTTAAGATGTACCCATACAAAATTCAAATTGTGCAAGCACTGCTACCGCAAAAGACCACCAACAACGACTACAATACGCTATTCGTTTTACACAATTAGCCACACAAATTGATTTTTTAAATAATGTTTTGATGTCGGATGAAGCGCATTTCCATTTAAATGATTATGTCAACAAACAAAACTATAGATTGTGGGGCTCTGAAAATCCAAGGGCAACACACCAACATCAGTTGCACCCATCTAAATGTACTGTTTGGTGCGGTGTTATGGCCACTAGAGTTATCGGTCCATATTTCTTCGAAAATGAGGATGAAACGCCGGATTCGATTTCAGGAGCTTCTTACAGAACATTGATTGAAAACTTTTTGCGGCCGATGGCGGAGCAGTATTCTAATTTGTGGTTTCAACAAGATGGAGCAACTGCGCATACTGCTAGGCAAACGATGGACCTGCTGCGTAAAATTTTTGGCGAACGTCTGATTTCCAAAAATGCAGATTTCCCTTGGCCACCTCGTTCGCCAGATTTGACTGCGCCCGACTTCTTTTTATGGGAATATTTAAAAGACAAAGTGTTTCTTAATAAACCAGAGACTATTAGACAGCTGAAGCAAAATATTCGAGACGAAATATTGAACCTTCAACCAGAAACATTATGTGGTGTAATGGAAAACGCGTTAAAAAGAGCCAATCTTTGTATCGAGAAAAATGGTGGACATTTGTCTGATGTAATATTTCATACATAATTTCCATAAAATATATTCAATGTATAAAAATAATTAACCAAAATAAATGATTATTGCAAAAGTTATTTGTGTTTAACATTAGTAGGTCTTATTTGGCCCACCCTGTACAAAAAGTTCACTTTTCCCTTCTCTTGAACGATTAGATCCTTCAATGAAAATACGTTGTCATACATTTATTCGGCAAAATTGTGCGAACACGAATTTTCCGCACTGTAAAGCATTTATATTGTTTACAATGAGTAAACAAAACATTAATATATTTCAAAATTTTCCGAATCACTGCTTTTTTACACAAGGTTATCCTTTCTCGTATTTATTTAATGTAGAGATGTTTCAAAAAAATTAAATATTAACAAATTCTTTGACATATTGTCGGTTGATTGGTGAACAACAGTATTATCAACAAATCGTCGGCTAGAGACTGAACCCTTTTTCATAGAAACCCAACTTATTATCCTGCTTTTATTTCATCTCACCACGCATGTATGCGTATGAATGCATGCACAAGTAGTTATGTCTGCACACAAATGTGCCCACATTAAGTGTGTGCCTGTGTATGTACTTACTCAGTTAATCTTCATGTTTGTATACATTTAGGTTTCGTACCCAAAAGTCCCATTTTATTATTGCCAAGCAATTTCCTGCAAACAATAAACTTTCCTTTTTGCTTTGTTTGATTTAATTTTTTTCTTTTCTCTTGCATGAAAAGTCGAAAAATTAAAAGCATCAAACAAACTATATTAAGAGACCTGAAATCTCAACAACAAGCTGGGATATTATAAATCTTTAATGTACCATAAACCAAATAGTCGTCGGCCAAGGGCTCGAAAGTGTCATTTCACAAAAAAAAACCCAATAAGGAAGGAAGAGCGGGATGCCAAAAAAGGAAAGGTCGGAGTAATAGTGTTTTTATTTGCCGAACTTCAATGACTATTATGGAAAGTTAGAACTCTCGAGTTCTGAAAAAGGAATGATAGATGCTATAGAAAGTTCAAACTGGATGGAAATGAAAAAAAGACGTATCAAAAGTTTGCGATAATAGCGACAATATTTGAAAACAGAACTGGGTTAAGAAAATAAAATGTCGTAAACTTTAACTATTGGGTTAACTCAACATTAACTTTCTTGGAGAAAAGCTAATGTAAAAAACAGTTAATTAGTTCACATTTCCAGAAAATAGACAGTTTTCTTTTTAAGGACTCAACAATGGCAGTGTAACGATTAGGTAAGTAAACGATAAGCTTAAGGATTCTAATTTTAATTTATTCTCAGGGCTCACCGATCGCTGATGGCATAAATTCCCTTATTCATAGGCGGGCGGCACTGTACTTGGCTTTCATAACCATGACGCAAGGACGGTGTGTTTATTCCCAGAACCCACGTTTGCAAATTCTAAGATATAAATCCTAAATTTATCATCTCCGCTGCAATTGCGACGTTTACATGTAAAGTTCTGAATTGTAATGAGATTAAGTGTTTTAGATTAAACTTTATGCCGACTGATCTATTAGAGAATTTGTCAAGTCATTTCTGATTTTCCCCATATACGTGTAAGGCGAGTTTGGCTGCACACAAAATCCTGTATTTGGTGCAAGGTATAATCTCTAATAAACTCTGGAAACGAAAGCTAATCCCCGCTATTTTTTACACTTTTATAAATCTCTTTAGGTAAATATATGTCAGACTGAACCCGTTCCTGCCGAAGCATACAGATGGGATTAAATTCATTTTTTCATTCCCTTTGTAACAATTAGAAACCATAAAAGTTATACATCTGGGCATACAAGGGAAAACGACTTAGGTAAAGTCGGGCTTATTGGTGATTATTGTTGTCCTTATTAAGGCGCACATTTGTGTTCAATTCGTTTTTTTAAAATTCCATACAGTTCACAAGTTATAGCGAGCGATTTTTCAAAAATTATGTAATATTATTGAATACAGGGTGTCCGTCGGGAAGGTATACTACTTTGTTTTGCCGCCATTTTGGTAAACATTAGCCTTGACAGTTCATATTTGGCAGTAGTGAAGTAGAGACGTGGCAAATTTATTATGAAAAAATATTCGATAAATCAACGTGTTTTAAGCGTTAAAACATTTTATACAAATCAATCATCGATTACTATGACGATGAGAAATTTACGTGAAATTTTTGGTAGAAACAACGTGCCAACAACACGCACTATTTGTCGTGTAGTGAAGAAAGAGGGTCTGTAGCTGATAGGGCCAAGAATGAACCACAGCGTACTGCAAGATCGGCTGAAAACATTATTGCTATTTAAGAAAGTGTTCAAAACATCCCATTAACTTCAATGCTCAGGAGCTTGATCTCCAAAGAACATTTTTGCACAAGGATTTGCATTTGTTTCCATTTAAGATTCAGTTGACACAAGAGTTTCTTCCACAAGACCATTTACGCCGCCGTACATATGCCAATAGGATGTTACAGCTCGCCCACGACAACCCCGATTTTCATGAAAAAAATCATGAGTGGCTAGGCTCATTTTCATTTGAATGGATATGTGAATAAACAGAATAGCCTTTGCATCCATTAGAAGTGACAGTTTGGTGTGCAATTTGGTCAGGAGGAATCATTGGACCTTACTTCTTTGAAACTGAAAACGGCGTAACGGTAACTGTCAATGGGGAGCGATATCGTGGTATGATAGAAAACTCTTTAACGCCACAACCGCATGCTTTGGGCATACTTGATTAACATGTGGTATCAACAAGACGGTGCCACATCGCATACAGCCAGGATTACAATGGAATGGAAATTGTGATGTTGATTGGCCTCCACGGTCGTCTGATTTGACTGCTCCGGACTTCTTTTTGCGGGGATATCTGAAAAGCAAGGTTTATGCAAACAAACCAGAAATGCTTGAACAACTCAAACAAAATATTCGTGATGAAATTAATGAAATACCGCGTGAGATGTGTGAAAATGTAATGAAAAATGTGCTCAAAAGGGCTCACATTTGTGAGGCTAACAGAGGCGGGTATTTATCTGATATTGTATTCCATTCTCCTTTTCCATTTAATCAAAAATTATAAACGAACAAAGTGTATACCTTCCCGGCGGACACCCTGTACTTTAATGAAAATAATAATATTAAAATAATAACAATAATAATAAAATAATAAAAAAAACAGCAATGTCATATGAATACAATTACACGGTACTGAAGACTTTATTTAACGTAGCTAGAATAATCTGATTTATGTCAGGTATGCACAAGTCTTCGAACAGGACTTGACGCCATTCTGAAGGTAATTTCATTATGCCTCTCTCATAGAAACCCATGTTCCTATTGGCAAAAACAAAAAACAGGGATAGTCGATTTTTAGCAGCGAGATCATTCAATGTAAGCAGAAACCTGTGATAATCACTTGGTGATAGTTCAGTACTATAAGAAGGATACATAAGAAAATTCCAACCAAGCTTCACAAGAAGCTTCTGGCGAGTTATTAACGATATGTGCGGGCTGCAACTGTCCCGATGAAACGCAATTCCTTTCCTATTGCTCACAGCTGGCCGCTTCTGGGCGAATGCTTCCATCACATGGTCCAATTGTTGACAGTACAGATCCAAACTAAGAATTCAGACGAAGACGTATGAAAGTATCTCGAGTAGTTTCCTGAGTATGAAATCTTATGCTTCTACAGCCATCTACTGTAACCCGATCTCACTTACACAACGCTGGAAATAGATTACTAGATGGATTTAGTACCCGGCAAAAAAAGTGTAAGTCATTCCATGTGCGTGAAGATAAATTCGAATTTAACTAGCAAAGCACAAACCACATTTTGGTTACAGAGCTCTGTTAAAGAGTGAACAGAGCTCAGTTAAGACGAAAAGATGAGAGTAGTTTAAAAACTACGATTTTATCGGTTTGGAGTGGGTCAAACTGTTATACGCCAACTTCATATATGACTGAAGATTTTGGCGTCCTGAAATTCGTCTGAAAAATAAGGATGCAAATTTTCGAAAGTCCTTTACGATGCCATTGTCCTGGTATAAGTTTGATTGAGGGAGAATTCTTGGTTTAGGCACAGTGAGCAAAAATGTTAACTATCACCTTATTATATGACTGAAGATTTTGGCGTTCTGAAATTCGTCTGAAAAATAAGGATGCAAATTTTTGAAAGTCCTTCAAGATGCCATTGTCCTGGTATAAGTCTGGTTGAAGGAGAATTCTTCGTTAGGCACAGTGGGAGAAAATGTCAATAGGAGGGTATACCAATTGAACTTAAAGAAATCGGTGTTCTGAAAATGTTCTGAAATACTAGTATGCCTAATTTGGGAAATACATGGCATTAGCTATATCGTGTAATGATTTTGGTTTTCCTACGGTGCTTTAGTTGTGCATAATATCCTATATCCTGGAAATGAAGAAATCACCAAATTTTGGTATTTTCTTGCATTTTAGAAGTTAATTTACTTAAGTATTATATTATATTACTTAAGTCTTATAGGTTTCTCCAAACCGATAAAATCGTAGTTTTTAAATATACTCTCATTTTTTCGTCTTAACAGAGCTCTGTTCACTATTTAACAGAGCTCTGTAACCTAAATGCGGTTTGTGCCTTTGCTAGTTAAATTCGAATTTATCTTCACGCACATAGTCATTCCAAGGAAATGTATTTTAATAACTTCCACAAATGCTAAACAAGCATACTTCCCACTTCTTCGAAAGCTGTTTTTAATTACACTAAATTGACTGATGAAATAAAGGCATTATAACCGGAAATCGTTGTGAGCACACAAAAAACGTTTTTTGTATTTTTTGTTTTTTTTTCTTTTTTTTTTTTGTGTCCGATGCAAAAAAATTAAATTTGTTTTAACATGTGCCTAAAATAAGCAACTTAGTTTAGCCAGATATAGAGTTCACATATTAAAAAAATTAATATTAGATTAAATTAATAAATTATTATTGAATTAAGTTAATATTAAAAATTAAAATTTTTTATATAATATTTTTTATTTTTTTATTGTCATAAAAATAATCTAAATAATTTTCATTACTATGGAGTATCTGATGAAAATGCAGCAAAGAGTTGTCAAAAACAACAGCATCCCTGCTATGACAATTCCATAATATGTACATCGATGGCTTTCAATTTTTGTTGTCCTATATGCTTCTTTTTTACTACCGGAAAAATAATGAATTTCTTTTTGCTATACCAAATATTTTGTTTTTAATGTAAAGTAGCCACCTCTGGGAAAGTTATTAGTTGTACAAAAATTTTGCGGCATATACAGAAGTTACAAGAGAGAAATGCTGAATGTCAATAGGGGGGGTTATACAATTCCTGCGAATTTAACATATGTACTTCTATTTACAATATTACAGGCAAATATCGGTAATCAGCTACATTTACTCTGCTTATAAATGGATTCCTTTTACAACCATACTCCAAGCCGATAATATCATTTCTATTTATATTCGACAGAATGTAATTTCCTTCGGAAATGGTGTACAAATTTATGGTAGTTGACTTTGTTTTTCCCCAAGACAAATAAATACGAAAATAAACTTGTACAACTTTAGACAAAACCTTGCTGTCGTTGTTTTCAGTTTGGTCCCTCCTGTGCTTGGGAAAACTCGAATAAATATTTAACTAATTGAAAAAGTCAGCCAAGTAAAATGTATGCAAATTTGTACAATATGTTTCTATAAATGATTTAACATCGGTGTGAAAGGATGTCTCACGTACTCATAGTTTTACACACACAATGACAAATTAGATTTTTTCGAGAAACTTTAAGATTGTCCTACAAATTGGGGCAGTACCCGTATTTGTGTTTTTTGTTTTGTTCAGTTTGTCTTTGTTTGAACGAAGTTTTTCAACGAAATTAGAATGGCATAATTAGATGCCTACATATGAAGACATTCGATACATATCGTATGTGGACGGAATTATTTACATATTTTCCAACCGACTTCTGTTATTATTCGTACATTCACCGTGTATATTATATACATATATACAGGATTATCCATTTCATGATTTCAAAACCGCCGCACGGTGTGGCCGATCTACTGAAAAGCGGAAAAAATTCAATATCTTAAGAACGGATTAACATAGAAACCTAGGGCCAGTCTTATTCGACTCAGAACAAAAAAAAAATACATTAAGTTCAACAATGTTTATATACATTTTGAAGAAAAATGTTTTCCTCGTCAAGTTCGGGGTGATTTTGCCGAAGGAACACATCGAACTTTGTATCCCCCCACAAGCACTCACACAAATCGCGATATTTAATTTTGACCGAGCTCATGACGACGTCTGCAGCTAGACTGAACTCGAATTAAAAGTGTTTTGAAGTGTGGACATGTATTATATGAGCCAACCGGGTAAACAAAATAGTGCAACAAACAAACGCGTACTCTAATCCTTTCTTTTCTTTGCGGTGTTATGATCGGATAAGCAGATAAACGCAGATGATTTCTGTTCTAATCTTCACTTTAACTCATCTAGTTTGAAAAGTGGCCATCAACATCTCGAAGCAAGCCGGAACTTTTCTCGTAGCCATAGCTGTTCTCAATTTTCATTTGAAATTCGTAACTTATAACGTTGTAAAAGCGCTCTAATATTTTTTTTTGCCCAGTTTGATTCATGTGTGGTTTAGTTGGCCATCGTAGAGCAGGGAAAAAATTTGATAATTTTTTTTCTCTTTCTTTCACAATTATATGCACTCATTTATAGTAGAGTGTAATTTGGTCAAACTTGCATTATTCTGACAGTTGTCCTAAATTAATGGGAATACCCTTGAAACAGTAAAAAAAACATGTTGTTCCTTGATCCTGCAGCTATAATAGAGTGAGAATCACAAACTAAATAATCGATATCAGCGCTTTTGATAATCGAATTTTCTCCGCCTTGGCCGCAGTGTGCGCCGGTCTGTCAAGGCCATTAGCTGTTAAATACCTGCCATTGGAATTGTTATTTATTTAGTGAAAGATTTGTCATTTACGAATATGGATCGTTCAACAACCGAAGAACGTGTAAAAATAGTTAAAACTTACTACAAAAGTGGAGATTCAAACGAGGGACCCATTCATGCATTACGGGGTCGTCATAATCGAGCTACTGTGCAGGGAATTGGCATGATTATACAGCAATTTGAAGAGACAGGAAGCCTTACAGATGTGGCCAGGCCCGTGCCATATCGCAATGTACGCACATGCAATGTGTCATTTCACATGAAATTTTGGCAAAATTCGTATGAAAATTTTTCGAAAAAGAAATTGAACCAAATGGTCTTAAACCATAATATAAAGTTTAGGTTCTATCTTTTCAAATACTTATAAGAATTACTGAAACCCACACTGTAACTTTTGTCTATACTTTAGTTGAAGACCCCGTCGTTCTGGTAAATCCAATATAAAATGGCAGATTTGACAAAAGTCGTCTTTTCGTCAACAATTTGCAAATGATATGGCGGGTTCATTTGCCCAGCTATAGTAGTGTGAATTAGCAGTAGTTGCATCCCAAGTTGCCCTTAAACAAATGACTTCATACCTCCATATATAGCTCAACACAACTTTTGAAATGTCTATGGGGGGAATCTGCTGACACAATGGAAACCGTACCCAAAAGACCGTCTTTACCGGTTATTACAGACAAGATTCCAGATCGTTTTTTGGGTATAATTTTGAAGGATCGTTTAAATTAAATTCAATTCAGTCTTAATATTTTATAGAGCATAATGTAATGTAGAGTAATTTTGCCAAAATTGTATAAACGTTAAAAACATAAAATAAGACATTTATATGCGATTTAGGTTCTTAATCGGGTTCAAGACCATGAAACGAACATAAACATTTTAGCGGCAGCTAACTAAGGCTTTGAACGTGGCTATGTCATCTGAAAAATAATATTATAACTGAAAATGGGCTAAAATTAATTACAAGGGTGGTTCCAGAACTAGCCGATCTGACGTATAGATAGTGCCAGTAGTTTGAAAAAAAAATATTTTGTGGAAAAGTGGCAACCTTATAAAACATATGTTTCAGGGCGCCACGTAGTTTAGTATTTTTATTTGAGCCATCAAAAGTAAACGATTTCAGTGAATTTATAAACATGGAAAAAATGGATAACCGTTATGTAATTCAATATTTCTATTCGAAAGGTCTCAGTCCAACCAATATTGAAGCTGAGCTTGTACTCTGGGGGAGACTGCTACTTCGTTTACAACTGTAAAAGGTTGGGTAGCAGAGTTTAAACTAGGCCGTAGGAGCTGCCAACCAAGACGAACACTGTAATAGTCGACCAATTGACGTGTTAACGCCAGACACAGTTAAGAAAATCTGCAAAATGGTTTGCATGATCGTCGGCTGTAGGTCCGTGAGCTAACTGAAATGATAAGCATTTTAAAAAGTGCTATATATGGCATATTGACCGAAGATTTGAAGCTAAGAAAGCTGTGTGCAAGATGGGTGCCGCGGTTGCTTTCAATAGAGCAAAAATAGCGTAGTGAAGATATCTCAGTGGAGCGTTTTTACGTCGATTTATAACCACGGAGGATAACCATGAGACATGAGTCCACCACTTTACACCTAAGACAAAGCGACAGTGAACTCAAATGCGACAATCTTGTCCAAAGAAGGCGAAGACGGTTCCATCTGCGGGCAAGATGTCTGTTTTTGGGATGCGCATGGGATTATCTTTATTGATTACCTTTAGAAAGAAAACCCCGTCAACGGCGAATATTAATGGTAGCGTCTAGATGATGAAATTATGGAGAAGCATTTGGAGAAAAAGAAAGTATTGTTTCGACAATGCTTCAGTTCACACATCCACTGTTGCGATGACCAAAATTAATGAATTAAATAAAGTTTGAATTTCTTCATCACGCACCTTATTCGCCAAATTTAGCTCCCTTGGACTATTTTCTATTTCCAAACTTGAAAAAATGGCTCGGTGGTAAAAGATTTGCCCACAATGAAGAGGTAGAGTCTGCGATAGCTATTTTAAGGAGTTTAACACTTCTTACTACAAAAAAGGATATAAAAGGTATTGAATATCGCTGGAAAAAGTATATAAAGCTAAAAAGAGATTATGTTGAAAAATAAAGAAAATTTTTCCCAACTTTTTTGTATCTTCTTTGTCACGTCGACTAGTTTTGGGACCGCTCTCGTATGTCAAATCAATCACTGCCTTAATACGAAAATCCCAAAGCAAAGCTGGTAAATTTCGAGAAACATATGATGAGGTTATTTAGGAGCCAATTTTGTATTTGTTATTTATGCTATTTCGAAACATGCGGATTTTCTTATCCTTTATTAATTGAAACAACAATTTCAACACGTTGTCTATGTGTGTCTGTTGTGTTTTTAACACATTATGTATAATTATTAACAATAATTTTAAATAGTTATCATACTTGGGAGACATTTTGACAAATCATTAATCATCAAACTAATCATTTCAAACTTTGAAATGCTCAAAATAACTTATTTAAAAATATTTTTGTTCAACACTGTGTCAACGTTAATTTTTTTTATATTCGGCCGTTTTCATGGCAATCAGCAGTTCAGGCATAACAGAATTGCAAATACTCATATCGCAAGTCTATCTTAATGTTTATGATTTTAAGAATTTCCAATGCCATTACTTCCAGTCCAATATATCATACATTTCCTGTAATTATTACGGAGTTTGTAACGAGAAATAAATATTCTTCAAAACTTTTCATCCCAAAAGTTCTGCGACAATTCCCCAGTTGTACAAAAAAGAAAAACGAACTCCAATAGTAAAACAGTGCATTTCATATTATTAACTTCGTCATTGTTCCTGTAATATATAGAAGGAATGGAGGGTGTATCTAAGGGTCGCATACATTTTGGGCAAATAATTAAAAATTCCTAAAAAATTATAACTTGAATAACTTTTACTTGCATATAAATTACGTTACTAAACTAAACGAAAGAAATATAGCCGAAAAGGGAAATGCCAGCGCAACAACAACGATAATTTCTCGCCAAATGGCCATATTTGCATAAAATTACAACAACACCAAAATAATCGACATGAAACAAAATGAAAAGAATGCAAGACGAGAAGAGGAAACATAAACGAAAAACGGAACAAACATTTGGTACAAATTAAAGAATTATCGCAAAAAATTTCTTCGAAAATTGCGAATAATTACAGGGAAGCATATGCTTCTTATGAACTTTCACATATTCTCAAATACACTCACCCTCGTTCATAATAATGTTCTAGCAGGAGCAGACGTACGGCAGCGGCAGCGTACTATCGGCAGCATTGTAACATTTGTAGCTCTGCAGCAGGGCGCTGAAAGAACAGAACTGAAAGGAATTCAAAAATTCTGGATATGATTTGGCCAAAAACCGAGGTCTGTTGGATGCTCATAACTCATAATGTGATTGTATTTGGCCAAAAAGAAATTGGTCTCAAGCTAGAGTGAAGAAATAGCAAAACGAGAAAGACGAACGAACAAGTCATAGTGTGGAAATATGCAGGAAACGGAAATGAAGTCACAATGCGACGTAACATAAAGTATTTCAGATAGAAGAAAATAATTTCTAGCATAAAATATGTTTGCATTTGTTACCATCGGCCAAAGAGTGCGACAAAAGAGAAAATTGTTATGGAATGTAAGGGATTGAGATGTTGTCCTTATAAAATACGAAATCTCATATATATATACCAGTGACGAAGACATTGTGTGCTATCAATTGTATTATGCCTAAGCTATGTGGTGATCGAAATGTAACGACAACCACTCTAGCTCCAAGGATGAAAGCTTTGCAACTGTGAAGGGCGTGGTAACATGTGGGACATGTGTCTTTATTATCTTAAACTGGGAATAGTTTCATTGAAAAATTTAAAGTAAGAATTTTTACTAGGCGTTGCAGTGTCAACCTCCATGCTATAGATCATAAGCAAACTTGCATCCTGCGGTTAATTTCGCAGTCATCTCCAAATGTGCTCATTTAAGGTGAATGAGCACATCCAGAAAAAGAGTGTGATAGTCAATGTTGCCAGAAATTGACAATGAAAACAAAAAAAAAAAAACTTTAGCAAAAGAAAAGCTAAAAATGTTTAAGAACATTTATGTAGTTTGGTATCGTGGAACGTATTTCCACATCAACATCAACTTTATTAATCCATTCAAACGTACAAACTTGCTCTATTTATACTGAAATGACTTATTCTAGATATTTCTGAGAGAACACATATTTACATAATGGGTGCAACAAAGACAAACAGATTTACAGAATAGTGTTGCACCATATCGTAGACTTAATTCTAGAATGTTCTTATTTACATAACAAATGAAAAGGAGATAATAATAGACTATATAATGGGAGTGAGAGGACCAAACATAATTTACTGTCGTAAACATAATTCTAGAAGTCCTATTTACAGATAAAGATGGAAAGAGATTACATACATATATACATATATCATACTTGAATGTTCTAGGAGTGGTCTTGATGATCTTTCTGGTATATACACTTAGAGGAATTACACTCATATACTACAGTAGTTTGAACTGAGGTATATTAATTTTTATTGCGTTTCTAAGTTAAAACTTAGCAGATGATATCTTTAATCGCGCTAAAAGTTCCTGCTGGATAAGACACACTTTTCATATTCAATTTGATTCAAGAACTCATAAAAATTACAAGAAAGTGTAATATTCATCAGGCAGTATCATTTCCTTTGATATACTCAATTACCTTTGGATGGCATTTTAAACATTATTATCCGATTGCAAGTCCTAAAGCGCATTATTTATTTCGGTTAATACCGGCCTATACGTTCAGTGGTTTCAGAAACGCCGGCCTGGCAAGTCTGTCAGTTGTTAAATATCTGCCATCTAAAGTTTACGAATATGGATAGTCCAACAACCGAAGAACACGTAGAGATAGTTAAAACTAACTATAAAAGTGGTGGCTTTCAATCTAAAATTGTCGCATATAGGAATCGGAGAACCCAGAAATGATTATGGTTTGGGCGTGTCATTAGGCCGTATTTTTTCGAAAACTGCCTCAAAAGGATCCACAGTTACAACCAATCCAGAGGCGGTCATCTGAATGATATTATATTACATACACAATGGCAAGGAGCCGGCATTATAATGAAATACAAGTTTCATCTAAACCACAGCTTTGTGTGATTTATTCAACTATATTTGAAAACGAAAAATGGATAATCCTACGCATTTATAACCTTGAAAATGAAATAGAAAAGAAAGACGCCACTAAACAAATGTATAAATATATTATCGAACATGTTATGATGTAAAAACATCAGCTGTTCCTATTTCAGTGATGGAAAACAGTAGAAGAAAAGCTGGCAATGTCGCCAAATTTTTTCAGGAGGGAACAATGTCTCGTTGGTTTGTTTTCCTCGTGAAAAGAACATAGTACCTAGCTTAAGGAAAAAGAAATATTATTCGGCTCCTTTCAACACATACCAAAGTTAAATGCTAAACCGCAAGATCTTCGAGTAGGGTGTGAGAATTATGGAACATCAATTCATCCAACTGCAATTTCTGCACTGATGGAGAAGATACGTCATTGTAACCTGCAACACTTTTTATTTTTGAAGTGATTAACTCAGTACTTCTTTGTCCAAATTTGTCCAGAATAAAGTTCGGCACGAAGTTTTTCACTAGAAAACAATGTTACAATTTCACAAGTTTACATTATGACACATATTACGGCGTAAAAAGCGAAGTTGATCCGATTTCAGTATTGGTAATCAACACCTAAAGATTGGCATTGCTAACGGGTGATTTTTTAAGATTTAAGTTTTTCAGGTTGGCAGCACTGGTTGGTAATGGCGTCCAAACGTCATCTGTCAAAGTGAAAAGTGTACAGTATAATCTGTCATTTCATCATGGAAAGACTAATAAACGAGCAACGATTGCAAATCGTTGAAATTTATTATCAAAATTCGTGCTCTGTGACAACTGTGAATCGTTCGAAACGAGCATTTTATGGACATCATAATCGACTAGCTGAATCAACAATTTGTGCTGTTATCTCCAAATTTCGCACCAAATTTACTTTGTTGGACATAAAACCATCGAGCGACCGGTGTTAATGACGATCGTGAAATGTCAATTCGTCGCTGTTCTCAGCGACTGGACTTGTGTTTCTCAACCACAAGGATCATTTTACACATCGATTTGGGTTTGAAAGCCTATAAAATTCAACTCACGCAAGAATTGAAGCCGAATGACCTACCACAACGCCTAATTTTTGGTGAATGGGCCTTACAGAAGCTCAATGAAAATCCGCTGTATTATCAAAAAATTGTGTTCAGCGATGAGGCTCATTTCTTGCTGAACGGATACGTACACAAGCAAAACCGTCGCATCTGGAATGATGAACAGCCACATGCCACAAATGAATTACCGATGCATCCCGAAAAAACGACAGTATGGTGGTTTATGGACTGGTGGCATCATCGGTCCATTTTACTTCAAAGACGACCGTGGAAGAAACGTTACCGTCAATGGCGAACGATATCGAGCCATGATACGCGATTCTTTTTTCGCCCCCAATTGGCTGAGTTGAACTTGGTTGACATCTGGTTTCATCAGGACGGTGCAACATGCCACACTGAAACAATGGATATGTTGAGGGATGAATCTGGTGAGCAGCTTATCCCTCGATTTCGCCCCGTGAGATCTTGCGATTTAACACCCCTTGAATTTTTCTTGTGGGTTTATATCAAGTTGTTAGTCTATGTGGACAAGCCGAACACTATTTGAAGCCTTACAGGATAACATAACACGCGTTATTCGTGGAATACAGGCCGATATGCTCGAAAAAGTGACGAAAAATTGAACCTCACGAATGGACATTTTGACATCGAGCCGCGGACAACATTTACATGAGATTATCTTTAAAAATTAAATGGCAAAGACCAATTTATCGATTCCAATAAAAAATGTTAATATATGATGCAAATTTGAGTACTTTTTTCGATTAAAAAAAAAAAAACTACGATTAAAAAATCACCCTATACGTAAGAAAGAGTTTCTTCGCGGAAAACCATAGTACTATCCGGTGAAACAATTTAGCTTCAAATTTCATGACTATTTTCTTATATGGAGTTTCACAGCGAAAAGTTAGCATAGTCCATATGGGACTACCTAAATATGGTTTGGTGTGAATTGCATAAATTTCTCGTATTCTCGTATATTTGCCTAAATATTGCAGACTAAAAATTTTAAAATTCTCGATGCGTAAGAGAGTTTACAGCAACTTCCACAATACATATGTATAAGTTAGCAACACGTTGTATCAGAGCAACAACAATCAATATGAAGTATTGGACTTCATACTAACCTCATCCTACAGAAATTAATAACTTTTCTGAATATTCCATCATGTCCGACATATCTAAGTCCTGTAGCCATGTGCTACCAAAAAAAAAAAAAAACTGTTTCCGATCTAATTCTATTAGCATCGTTTTTAAATATCCGACCCGAAAATGCTTGCATATTAGCGATTGAAAATTAGACTCCAAAAGTCTGGACGAGCCGCATGAAAAATATAAATGGGCCGCATTTTAGGCACCGTTTTTACAAATCAACTATTAAATCTCACTCCCAAATGAACTTTAGACTCCAATTTTGTCTCCAAATTGCTAGGTACAGTGTGCAACAGTGAACTCGATTCCATTATTTAAGAGCAAATTTCTATATAAAATATCATTTCAGCCTCATGCTGCCGTAGTCAATGGATGAGTGATTCAAATATTTTTCATGTTCCAAGGAGATTAAGGGTGGAAAATGTTTTGCCTCTACATTGTTTCAATCATTTCCTTCTTTATTTTATGATTTAAACCTTAGCATATAACAACTGTTACCAACAATAAAATATTAATGTAAAATATCTCTTAAAACACTAAGTGCTTAATAATGACAGCAGTCATAAGTAGTAGTAGGCAAACAGCGGCTAAGATGTCCCAGACAATCGATGTCTTTGCAAACAAGAAAAACTTAAACAAAAATTTATTCATCTTCCTCCCTCACTTTGCATTATTTAGGCTTCGGCATATTTCGCATTGTATTCCTATGTATTTTATGAAACTTACTTTGCAATAATAGCAGCCGGCAGCAGCAGCAGCAGTTTCTAAATGAAAAATGTAATTTTACGTGAAATGTTCAGAATGTAATTTTTTGGCAAGGCTAAAACGAGCTAAATGAAAAAAAAAAACAAGAAACAAAGCGACACGGCGTCATCAGACACAGTAGACTTACAGTAGCAGCAGCTCATTAAATTCGCATAAATTTCGGAAACTTTTCATTTGTGAACTCAGCACAAATGAATTAACGTCGACGCCGTAGGAATGGACGTCCTACGGCATGAGAGCGTAACTTTTTAGTGTTAGAAATCAAAAAGACCGCACACATTCTAGCACAAAACCCCAACCAGCTTATCTCATTAAAAAGTTATTTGCCGCACTTACCAAAAAAAAAAAAAAAAAATCACAGAATGCAGAAGAGGGGAATACGCATTTTATCTCTTTAATGCTTTCAGGCCTGGTGTTGTCAAATGTTTTGATGGAACCGATCGTGAAAGTTAATAAAATAATACACATTATATAATCAAGAAATAAACAGTACATTTTCAATTTCGCTAAATTTTAAAGGAAGCTTGCAAAAAAAAAAAAAGCGAAATAAAAGTAATGTTTTTCGGAAGACTATGCACACAATTAGTCTGAGCCTTAACTATGTAAACTTCTGAATGTCAGATGAAAATAATTGTGACCTACTCTAATTGAGTAGTTCAACCGTTCAATTTGTAGTATCACCAAAAAAGAATACGTTAAATGTGTTATAAAAAAATGATGGGTATCTGTATATTTATATTTCCTCTGCGGCAATAATACTGTACATTCAATATTCTAAGATTACTTTAATAGATTTTCAAAAAATACTGTGCGAAGTGTACAAATTAATAACTTAAATTCTCTGGTAAGAAATATGAAAACACTATTCAGGATCCATCAAGTCCGACCGTCATATAAGCACAGTTTCGATAGTCCAGAAGCTGAACATTACAAATGAGTGAATGTAAACAAGCCTCAAGCGACAATGATCGTGTTCGAATCGAAGTGAGAAGACGCACACGATGGCCAAGTCAGGATTGACGCTCAATAAGACGTTGGTATTGGCAGGGAATCATTTACTATGAGTTGCAGCCAAACTCTTAATGCGGAACTATGCTATCAGCAATCGCCCCAACTGCGACCAATAGCATAGGAATTGTGTTTTATCAGGGCGACGCCAGGACACTCACATCGATAATGATTCACAAGAATGTCGGGGAGCTTGGTTGGGATCCGGTTGGTTACCATCTAGTACGTTGAATACCACCTATTCCTATCTACGGCGAATGATTTTGTTGGTGAAAAATTTGTCTCAAGTTTCGTCAAGAGTTTGTGAAAAAAAAACCAACTGTCCCAGATTTCTGCCATTAGAGACGGGAGTTTCAATGAGAAAGGCATAACGAACTACGAAAAAAATGGCAACACGTTATTGAATAAAACGGGCGTGTATATGTAAAATGAAGCATTTAATGGCATAAAGAACTAGTGCTTTCTTTTCACTACATCTTATAATAATGAAGGACATAGCGCAAGATTAAAAGATTGGACTAAGTGACAGCTCACTTTTTATAGTTCCTCTCAGACATCTCATAAATCGAAGAAATTTGGAAAAATCGAATTAAATCAAATTATCTGACAAAGTCAGACTGACAGACAGAATAGTACACATTTTTGCAGCAAACAAATTACAGGTCCCATATCGTTTGCTTCCGAAAAGCCAAGCCAATGCCTATGATGTGAAATTCTCACCATTCGCCACATGTTTGTTCAGCCGCGTAACTAATTTTTTGTGATTACGTTTGCCTCTGACATCACATTAAAGTTTCGACATTTTCTGATCGAAATGAAAATCAATGATAACTATGTATATGACTATAACTATATGAAGCCGCACGATGTAGACGGTAAGTCAAACGAAATTCATGCTTCTATTGAAGATTATTGTAACTTCATGTATCAACTTTTTGCTTCTTTATATGATCACTGAAGATGACTTCCTTGCCCCAACATTACAAAATCCATAGTACATAACTACGGCAGATATTTGTCTAAGTTTGATATTTCCGCAGAGTTGATACGCAGAATGGATTTCAATAAAACATTTTTTACTTTTAGGCAGGGCGGTAGACCATCGTGAAATTTCTATAGGAAATCTCTCAAAGCTATCTGTTTCGATGAACAAGAAGTACATTCCTTCGGGATATTGTGCGAACTTTGACAACTACAAATTGGATATGGTGGAAAATGTCGTCTATACTGGAACCACTGACGTTAGCCTAAAAATTAAGTACGTGCTCGACAAGCAAGAATGTAAGAATACTAGAATATAAAAATGTAATAATATAAAAATTTCAAAATGTAATAATATAAGGATATAAAAATATAAGAATATTAGAATATAAGAATAAAAAATAGAAGAATAAAGGGTGATTTTTTAAGATTTAAGTTTCTCAGGTTGGCAGCACTGGTTGGTAATAGCGTCCAAATGTCATATGTCAAAGTGAAAAGTGTACAGTATATTCTGCCATTCTTGCCATCATGGAATGACGAATGCCTACCACAATGTGTAATTTTTAGTGAATGAGCCTTACAAAAGCTCAATGAAAATCCGCTGGTTTATCGAAAAATTATCTTCAGGGATGAGGTTCATTTCTTGCTGAACGGAAACGTACACGTACAAGCAATACTGTCGCCTCTGGAGTGGTGAACAGCCACATGCCATACATAAATTGTCAATGCATCTCGAAAAAACGACAGTCTGGTGTGGTTTATGGGCTGGTGGCATCATCGGTCCATTTCTCTTCAAAGACGAACGTGGAAGAAACGTTTTTGACGATTTTTTGCCCCAATTGGTGGCATGTGCAACATGCCACACTGCTCGTGGAACAATGGATATGTTGAGGAATGAATTTGGTGAGCAGCTTATCTCTCGATTTGGCCCTGTGAGTTGGCCCCCAAGATCTTGCGATTTAACGCCTCTTGATTATTTCTTGTGGGTTTATATCAAGTCGTTAGTCTATGTGGACAAGCCGAATACTATTGAAGCCTTACAGGATAACATAACACGCGTTATTCGTGGAATACAGGTCGAAATGCTCGAAAAAGTGACGAAAAATTGGATAGAATGGACATTTTGAGACGGAGTCGCGGACAACATTTACGTGAAATTATCTTTGAAGATAATTTGTTGAAGGCAAAGACCAATTTATCGATTCCAATAAAAAATTTTAATATATTAAAAAATAATATATTAAAATTATAAATATTTAATATATTAAAAAATTTTAATATTTTAATATATTAATAGATTAAAAAAAATACGTTAAAAAATTACCCTATATAAGAATATAAACTATCTTGTTGAAGGGCGTAGATTCAAAGGTTATGACATCAACGTATGAACCTGCTCGAAAAATTTTCCGCAAGATAAGTTGATCCATCCTCCTTAACGAAGACTGTCGATATCATACAAATTATGAGCCGCATGAGATGTAAGGTATGTATCGTCATGATCAAATTTACCAAACTGCAGCGATTGAGTTGGTTGGGTCCTATCGTGAGAATGAGACAAAATGTTACAGCAAGAGAAGACTTCGAAATAATCACAGAGAGTGGTACAGAAGAAGGCCACCAAAATTCCGTTAGACAGAAATGATCTCAGCTCTTGGAACTATTTTTTCTATACGGAATATAGTAGACAATTATTTTCATTGTAGCCACAAGCTAAGTATTTTCAGTTTGAAAAGTTGTTGGGAAATTATGGGCTATGGACTAAACGACCAGAAATGTTTCGTCTATAAATTGCAGTTACTTTATGATAGAATCTACAGGGTGGCGCACCAATCGTGCTACTGTTAACTGTCAATGGGCACTGTTAGTTAAAGATGTTGAAGGGTTTTTTTTATCCAGAAATGCACCAAAGACGTATCCGTTTCAACAGCATTTGGTTCCAGCAAGATGGAACAACCGTGCACATAGCCAGACCGGTTATGGGGGAACTCTAACAAAAATTTTCAAACAAAGTAATATCCAGAAATTCCACTTTCCGCTGACCTCCAAGGTCACTCGACCTGAGTGCGCCAGGTGTTTTTTTATGGAGTTATGTCAAACAAGAGATGTACAAAACGAAACAAAGGAATTTGACTGAATTGAATCAGTCCATTAAAAAACATTGAGGCTATCCCGACTTCAACCATTCAGGCCGCAAATTTTTTTTTTAATTTTCTTATCAGATGTCGCATACATATGCGTGAATGAGCATGGAGGTCATTTATGGTCTACCATTTTCAAACCAATTGGTTATATAAAATAAAATTGAATTTTCTACACAATAAAAACAAAAAAACAAAAAAATTAATGAAATAAATTAACGAAATAGTTATTTGAATTTTTTATTGTAGCATAATTGGCGCGCCACCTTGTATTTTCGACTAAGATAAGGAAGAAATACAGTTTTTTTAATTGTTATGCCTAAAATACAAATTGGTTCTGATAGGAACTTCAATGAGCTCTACAGAGCTCTATCTATTCAACTTTGCTAAACAATCTAAGTGATCGTAGCATCAACCCCAAATAAAATGTCTGAAATGCTTTACTGTGTCAACAGTACTAACGCATTTGTCCAAAATATTCAGTGCCAAAATCAATTCGAAAGGATATCAATTTGAGATTTTCTTGCTAATAAAATCTTTATTCAAAATCGCTAAATTAACAACATTACCACTGGCTGTCGTCCGGTATAAAAAGTAAATAAAACTGAAATAGGATGTGAGTGTGTAGACGTGTGCTTAAACGAATAAACGTTAAACTAAACAGGAATAACTGTTAAGCAAACTCCTGCACGCAGAGAGAGCGAGAGAGAAAGACGCATAAAACTACTCTGCAACAGTAACTTGATTTGGTTCATTAAATTTTACATTCAACTAAAACTGCCAACAGCAAATGACAAATACCAGACTCTCATCTATTTAGCTTCGACGTAAAAAAAGAACTGCAACCAGAAAATCAGAAATATTATAGTAACAACAACACAACAGCGCTATAAACACTTTAGGGGTTTGTTGTTATTTTAACAAGATTTCAAAAAATATTTTCACATCATTTTAACTTCATTAGACTTTATTTTGTATCGTTTCATCTAACTAACTGGCTGGCTAACATCGTAATGCAAATATTCAGAAAATGCTTCTAACTATTTCACCACCAACATCATCCGTCGCATCCTTTCCACTTTCAATCACCACAACAACTTGGAATCGGTTTATGCGTCAAAGGACAAAGTAAGTGTGTACGTACGTATTCGCCAAAGGAAAAGTTTGCTCTAACCACGAAAACAGACAAGAATATTTCCGTTTATATTCCCGTTTTTTTTTTTAAGTATCCGGTTTTGTCTTTCAGATATCTATCACAACGAAGTTGTTGGCTGTGTGCACTCTTTCGGTCCATCATTTAAGACTGACAATATCGAATGGAAAGAACAATTTTGTTGAAACAACAAAACCAAAAGAAAAAGTGTAATTCCACTATGACAAACACTCAAAAGCCACTATACTCGTAATGCCAGTATTGCGCATTATATTCTTTCCTTCATGTCGTTTGTGGAGTGTAAAGCATCTTATTACAGGACGACCTAATCTAATGCAATGAACAAATATGATAATTGTGTAATAGCTAATAGAAATTATATTTCTATAAATTTTCAGCATAAACAGCCTCTACTAACTGCTCGACGATGCACTTAGCGCGCATGGATTTTTGATCTAATATATTTCTTAAAATTTTCCTAAAGTAATCAAAAATTAAACAACTGATTGCAAAGGCTAATGAATTTATAGATTACGATATACAAATACTATTTTCCGGATTTTCAGTGTAAAACTTTTTCATATAATCTTTATATATATATAATCTTTATATAACCTCTAAGAAAAAAATCACTTTTGTAATCGTTTCTGTAAAATTTGATATCTTTTTTAAGTAATTGTAAATTTGTTTCCCTAGAGAGAGCATGAATGCTCTATTTGAGGAATTTTTCAAAGAAGGTCCTCATAATGTTGTCTTCTTCCAAAGAAACACTATATATAATTTGACACAAAAAACGAGTAACGACTTGGAAGTAACGTCTTCAAGGAGATGTATTAGAAGGAATGAAATTCTTCTCAGCATTTTCAAGACCACTGAGAGATGTTGATCCGTCAAAGACGACATTTTCAAACTTACACACATTTTACCCTTAGAGCCACTGAAACCAACAGTTTAATAACTACTCCAAACCTCTGCTTCAGAAGCTGAACTTGTCGAACAGCAATTTGCTCCACCCATTCTAGAAAACTGAACCTGAGTTATGACTTAACTCAACCTTTTCTTGGTGTTAAATTTAATTTGCATGCTCGATGCGCCTGACGAACACTTTGAATAATCGAATACTCGACAAATTTGACAAATGTTTCTCAAACTGAGAAGTTCGGAATTATTGTTAAATTATAGATTCCGTCTAACAACCGAGTGAGTCTAACAACGCAATAAATGTAGAATGCTCAGTGAATGCGAGAAACTCTCCCATGTCTCATTCACGAATTTGGATATTCGATGCGTCTGACCAACACTTTGAATAGTCGAATACAATAATTCTTTGTCGTTTAAAGGCCATTTGTAAGTTTCGATTAGCAAAAAGACGCGTTAGCCGAGGAAACTCTATATCCGACTACAAGCTAAATGGTAGTTTCAAACTAAAATTCTAAAATGAGAAACAATGAAAATGAATAACAAAAATTTAGAAAATAATATAAGATCGCATTGAATAATATATGCGCTTCTTCGTATCACACTGAAAAAAAATGTATCAATCAGATATGCGATGAAAATACAATTCGGTAAACAATTTGAAGAATTAATAACTCAATCGGTTCATGAATCGCGGCACGTAATGCCAATCTAAAATAATTGAATGTAGTGATTTGTATTGACAGTTTCGATACATGAAACTATCGTTAGATAGGGTATTTGTAGCGAGCTAGAATAGGCCCAACTCTTTTTCATGTCACAACCCATACGAAAACTTGCATATTTCCGAGCGTACAGAGCCCGATAAAGTATCGAACATAACAGCACAGCATAAACTTTCCAAATATGGATTCTCTCCAATAAGTTGCGATTTTCTTTGGTGGTTTTGTCGACAGGAAGTTGTTAAGGCTTTATCACATTTTTAAAGTTTTTTGAGCTTTTCGTTTTCCTCTCATTCTCATTCGAGTACTATTTTCTTTTTTGTTCTTGCCATCATCTTCGACTTGCGGTTTGTCTGTCCACTGATTGCATTTCATTTTACAACATAAATACTTGCAAGCAGTAACATTTTTTCACCACAAATTTAGATATGCAAGTTTTTATTGTTCTGCTTCTACCGAATAACTGGTAATTGATTATTCAGACATGAGTTATAACATTTATATTTCACGCCGCAATACGGAAAGTGACTTAAGGAAATACAGTCAATTATTTGCGTAGACAATAAGGAGAACAAAAAATCATCTCTGTGTGAGGATTGTTAGGAATAAACTTGAAAATGGTAATATCAATTTTTTTCTTTATCTTGTGAAATATTTGCAAGGACCATAAACTATAAAGAAAAATAAAGAAATTGGTGCCATTCACACGCACAAACCTCCAACCAATTCATGTTTATATCAGGAGTAGCTCAAAACAACCTGGCACAAGAATTCATATCATTATTTAGTTTAGTTTAGTAGGATTAAACATCTGCTTGCTTTGTGTTAATACACAATTCACTTTTTATCATAACTCATAACTTAATTGCAACAACAAAATTATAATTCTTTTTTGATTTACTACATCAAAGTCTTACGTTAAATCCATTGCATTTAAATGCACTTTCGAAAAATAACATATTTTCAATTTATCAGAGTAGAAGATTGTTTCAATGATAACCTATATGTACATAAAAGGCAGATTAGTTGAACTGACAATTAATGGCAATCTGCCACATATGGAGAAGGATTCCAAGGTCTTCTGCGCTATTTCTCTAATTTTGCCAAAGGGACTTTTGATCGCCTCTCTGTAAGATTTTGCCATAGAGGTTTCTGATCTCCTTCTTCTACACAGGAGTATTAATGCCCCGAAAATTCCTGGAACCAATTCACCCCCTTACCCTTACCCAGAAATCAGGGCCATCCTATAAGAATTAGCGTCTTTCACGTCTGAATTGTTATCAATGAAGAAGGGGGCTTTATCATTAAAAAAATATTGGAATAGTCGATATTATTAATTTCTGATTTGATGTTATTTATTTTGTCTATGAACGGCCCACGATTCCTATGGGTGTTAATGTTCACACGCCGTCCTAGATGACTAGACTGTCGGTTGTTCGAAAAATACAACTTCGTAGTCTTTAGCCGCTAAAGAGACTTTTTTGATTTCTTCTCAATGACTTAGAAGACAAACGCAGTAACATGAGGGCGGTCCCAAACCTAACCGACATGACGTATAGATAGAGCTTGTAGTTAAAAAATATTATTTTGGTGAAAAGTGACAACTTTATAAAACATATGTTTTAAGTTTTAAGGCGTTACATTGTTTAGCATTTTTATTTGAGCCATCACAAGTAAACGATCTCAGTGAACTTGTAAACATGGAAACAAATTGAACACCGTTGTGTAATTCAATATTTCCATTTGAAAGGCCTCAGTCCAACTGATATGAAAACCCACCTAGATTCTACTCTGGGGGAGTATGCTCCTTCGTTTGCGACTGTAAAATATTGGCTAGCAGAGTTTTAACGAGGCCGTACGAGCGGCAAAGACGAACACCGTAGTGGTCGACCACTGAGATGACCACGCTAGACGCGGTTAAGAGAATGCATAATCCGTATATTGACTGAAGATTTGAAAATGAGAAAGCTGTGTGCAAGAAGGGTGTCGCGCTTGCTTTCAATAGAGAAAAACCAGAGTCGTGAAGATGTTTCAGTAGAGTGTTTGGCCGAATTTGTGAGTCGGTTTATAACCATGAACAAGACATGGGTCCAACACTTCGCACCTGACACAAAAAAAAGGAACAGTCAAAGCAGTGGACTGGAATGGGAGAATCGCATCCAAAGAATGCGAAGTCTCTTCCGTCTGCAGGCTAGGTCATGGTTTATGTTTTGTGGAATGCGCATGGGATTATTTTTATTGATTATCTTTAGAAAGGAAAAACCATCAACGGCGAATATTATGCTAATTTATTGCAACATTTAGGTGATGAAATTGAAAAAAGGCCTCATTTGGCAAAAAAAGAAATGTGTCATCAAGATAATGCTCACACATCCACTATTGCGATGGCCAAAATTAATTATTTGAAGTCCGAATTGCTTCATCACGCATCTTTTTCACCAGATTTAGTTCCCTCGGATTACTTTCTATTTCCAAACTTGAAAAAATGACTTGATGGTAAAAGATTTACCAACAATAAAGAGGTGGAGTCTGCGATTATTTTAAGGAGTTTGACAGTTCTTACTATAAACTGGGTACAGAGAAGCTACTGAATATCGTTGGAAAAAGTGTATAAAGCTAAAGAGATTATTTTGAAAAATAAAAAATTGTTTTCAACTCTTTTGTGTCTTCTTTGTTAGTTCGGCTGGTTTTGTGGCTGCTCTCGTATATGTTATGAAGTCTCAGATAAGTATTTTTAGGTGTTATGAAAGGTATGACAAAATTAGTATAACCTATCCTAAGCTTGTGGATATAAAAATGTGTTCTCCTATAGCAAAATTACGCTCCATGTACAGGTTTTCAGACGCATTTCTGCATCTTTTCATAACCTCATGTTTTCTAATCTTTCCATGATTGTTTCTTCTACATAGAAAAATGGTCTGTCTTCTTCATTTTCTGGTTATAGGTCTCCTTCCTTGGAATTAGGCAAAAATTGATTTACTAAAGCAAGTAAAGGCCGTTACACAAAATCTGTAAAAATTGCACAAAAAAAAAAAAAAAAAAAAAAAAAAAAACAGGACAATCCACCAAACCACATTCCCCATACAAGAAGCAAATAAGACCTTCGTGGTTATTAAGTTTTGACAGCATCAACACTTTTTAACATCAGTTGAATATAAAACACCACAACGTAGTACAATTTCAAATTTTATATAAAAATATATGAGAAGGTATAGCGACACACAAATTCATTTACGCAGATGGCTCTAAATCGGAGAATTCCGTTTGTTACAGTGTGGTATACAACCTTAGGACTATAAGAACATCTATACTACCCAATTACACTTCCGTTCTTGTCGCTGAACTACAGGGTTGCCCATACTCGACGGACCCATGTTTTAAAAAAAAATCAAAGAAAAATATAAAAATTTGGCGGTTGGCAATCTTATTCATTTAATTTGTTCCAAGTAGATTTGTTTACATCAATTTTTGGATATGATATCTCTCAAATGGCCGCCTCTGGCGTTGATGGCGTATTGTGCCCTTTTTGCAGCATTTTCCATCGTTTTCGCCAACATTTCGGCCGGAATAGCGGCTATTTCTTCACGAATGTTGTCCTTGAGCTCTTCTACGGTCCTTGGCTTGTTAACGTAAACCTTTGACTTCAAATGTCCCCCACAAGAAGAAGTCAGCGGGCGTCAAATCGGGCGAACGCGGTGGCCAGTCCAAATCACCACTTTTCGACATCAAACGGCCCGGAAACAAATTCTTCAGAAAATCGATTGTTATGCGACTTGTGTGCGGTGGAGCGCCGTCTTGTTGAAACCAGAACTGCCTCATACGCTTTCGACGAATAATTGGCATCACAAAATTGGTCATCATCTCGCGATAACGCTCCTGGTTGATGGTAACAGCATGGCCATTTTCGTTTTGGAAGAAAAACGGCCCAATGACCGTTTTCGCACTAACGCCGCACCAAACTGTGACTTTTTCGTCATGAAGAGGCATTTCGATGACTCGTTGGGCCCATTCCAATCGACGAGGCTTGTCCGCAGGCAACAATCTTTGCGTCAATTGAATTTTGTACGGGAAAAAATCCAAATCAACGCGAATAATCCGTTGTAAAGTGGACCGAGCCATGCCCAACTGCTGAGAACGGCGTTTTTGGGATGTTCTTGGGGACCTCTCAACACTGGCTCGTACGGCAGCGATATTCTCGGCCGATCGCCTTGGTCGACTTTTATTTGGCCTCTTCGGATTAGAAAGAGCCTCACCAGTCGAAAATTTTTCGTATAAACGCTTAATTGTGTTCTTAGAAGGCGCACTTCTCACATTTTTTAATATTTTAAAAGCACGTTGAGTTTTCACAATTGACTTCTTCTGTTGAATGTAAATTTCAACTATTTCAGAGCGCTCGCGTGGCGTGTATTGTTCCATGGTAAAAATCTGCTTGGACTGACGCTTCAAACGCGGTATGTCATTAAGCGATCTGACATCTCTGTCAAAAGTTATGGCGTTGCCAGATGGGTCCGTCGAATATGGGCAACCCTGTAATTGCAATATATAAGGCTATCAAGTTTATCTGCAAAAAGAAGGAAAATATGCAATCTGCTCTGATTCACTATCAACTATACAAATGATTACATATATTTTCAACAACAATTTCTATTGCTCCCAAATTAGGTATATCATCCTAATAATAAAACATCCAAATGTTACCATTATTTGGACACCTGGGCATAGCGACATAGAAGGACACGAGTACGCTGACTCTGTTGCCAAAAAAAGCTCTCAAATCTCCATTAATCACAGCAAATAATTATAGTATTCGAGATATTTCCAAATATATAAAAAACGAATATACAACAAAAGATCAAACCTTCAATCAAACAAGGAGCAACTGGTACAAGTCTATCAATCTCTCCAAACCCGAAACAACTAAATACTTAAAAGAAAGCATGCAGGATTTTAGAAGAAACGACATTGTAAAACTGCTCAGACTCAGGGTTGGGCACACTAAAAGCACGCACGGACATCTCCTAAATATACCTAATTGGAATTCCTGCGACTGTAATGTCACGCTACTAAAGTCTCCAGGGCATTTATTATCCCAATGTCCGAAATTCCAAAATATCCGAAGAAAAATATTTAAAGGTATAGATCTAAAGTATCTACTAGCCAACCCTACTACTGAAAACGTTACTCTTGTGCTTAAATTTTTGTAGGGAAGTAACACCAATTACGTTTTCTTCGTTACTTAGCTTATAATTTTAATAATAAGTCATTATTGAAATAAATAAAGTAAAACTTGTAAAGCTTTGCATATATGGCTTTTAGAGTACTACAACAAACTATATATGAACTAATAAACAAATGGCCATTAGAAAACATTTTTATACAGAATGTTCGACCAATAATTTATTTGTATTTCTCATAAAAACAAATCCTAAAAATCCAAATAATGTCCATCTAATATGAAACCCTACTTCTAATTGAACTAAACGACACTAAATACGTATTTTTTTTTTTTTTTTTAATCTTTTCCATCAGCTCAAGTGCACTAAACAACTTTCCATATTATTTAATTATTTAAAACATTTCCTTAATATCCTGTACATCTTTTGGCAATAAAACATATTTTTGATTTATCTCTTTACCCCCAATGTAAGTTCTTATCCAAAATATAATTTCCTATGAACGCAAAATATGAATGCAGTTGGGTATAAGAAATTGCTGGATAGATATTTGTTTCCATCACTACCAGAAACCTTAGTCCTTTGGATAGCCTCGATTGTACCATACAAATGTCGTACCTGTATCATGCTATACGTCTACGGAGTTGTACTGCCACATACGTACATATAATATTTTGTAATTTCATGTGTCCATATACGTAACCATGATATATATTTTAAGCACACAAATAAACTACAAAATTTAAATATAAAAAAAAATTTAATTCTATATATAACAAAAACTCTAAAGAATTGCAGGAAGTAAAAATGTCATATGTGTACGTATAGTAGAACACATGAACACAGATATTCGCCTATACAGCTCCTCCAGAAACCATATGTGAATATAATATTCGTCCTTCTTCAACCGTGCACAGACACACACACACACACACATGAGCACAAACACTCACGTTGGATTTAAGTAGTTTAAAGTAGTAAAAATTGAACAGGTTTGTCCAAAGGATAATACACTTGAGCATTTGTAAAGGTATAATCTGGATATATTGATACCAAAATGCTTTTTATTGCATTCTTGTTGACCATTTGTGAGCGTATAAATGCTTTAGCGTTCAGTTGGTTAGTTCAATATTAGCAAACTACTCAAATCCGCACACTCACACATCCGTGCACACACAATTGCACCAGCAACATCCATATGTGAAAAGGAATATAAACTGGTCATCTGTGTTAGCTACTGAGTAAATCTTGTACAATAAAGTGCTTATGTCAATATTCTACGGTACTTATAAGGCAGCATGAATACACATACCTTCTAAGTACATGCTGTACAAATATATATGTATATCCTCCTAACGTTTTAGTTGATACGCATACAAACTTATGACAAGAATGTGATGCCTCTGTATGATCTAACAAGATTTGCTCTTTAAAACGGCAAAAATATTTAAAACGTCTCAACATACGACGGGACATAAATCCGTATATGATTATTGTTATGGAGGTAACTTTAAATCTGATGCTGTTCATAAACTGGAACAATTTGGATGCCAGGACAATGAATTTTACAGAGAATATAATAATAGAAATAAGATAAGCCTGGCATTTTGAAAGAAAAAGAGGAATAATTAGTTTGAATTAATTCTCATAGCATCACATGTGTAGTCTGGGCAGAATTTTCCAATTGGAATGCAAATTTTTATTGTTCGATTTTTCAAAAGGGGAATGGAGAGCATCTAAAGTGTTGCAGACAATTGCCACGGCGACTGTCGACTAATACCGTATACAACGTAGTGTCTAAACTACCTTAAAGTCGTGGCACACCCTAATATTTACATCGTAATCAACGTTTTGCCATTAAAACGACAGTTTACAAAATGATCGGTTTGGCGTAACACAGTTAGCACAACTATATATAGCGTGAACAAGCAAAATTTCGCTTTTCGGGTAAAGAATCTCGCATACCATTGAATCCTTAAAACAATTTGGTATAGTTTATAATTTAGAAGTATTACCAACTCGTAATCTAAAGAAATGTTCAAGTAAACTACCCACCAAAATCATGAGACGTAATTCCACTGGTATATTTCCTTCAGGATGAATATTGAAATAAGAACAGTTTTATGCGAGAGAGTTGTTAAGAATCGACGTTGTGGAATTCAATTCCTAAAAAAATTGAAAAATTGAAGCAGTCATTTACACGAAATATTTTTTAGACAAAGATATTATGAACCAATAACTAAAATAAAAGCAAAAGCAAAAGCCTACATCTAACATCGTTTTGTTCTCATTCTAAATTAAAAACATAAAGCTATTATTTAAAAGCCCTTATGTGAGGGCTGCCCCATGATCCGCCTCACACAAAGAGAAATAAATAAACAGAAACCCACACGCAAGCTTGACAGGGTCTTGAAAGTTTGGAATCATTGTAGAGAACGTGCCTCAATCCGATTGAGATACGAGGTGTGTTCAGACAACAAGGTAAATTTTCATTTTTCTCAAAAAATATTTATTTATTCATCAATTTCTATTTCATCTCCTTTAAAGCAGTCCCCCCCAGCGTGTTTTCCAATCCTCGAAGTAGTTCTAATAGACACTTTTTGGTATGTCCTTGAGCTCTCTCAGCGATTCGGTTTTTATCTCCTCAATCGTTGCTAAACGCCGTCCTTTAAAGAAATCCATCTTTAATCTTGGTAACAGGAAAAAGTCGCAGGGAACAAAATCTGGTGAAAACAAAAGCTGAGGCATGATAACAGTGTTGTTTTTGGCCAAATAATCTCTCACAAGCAAAGATGAATGAGCAGGTGCACTATCATGATGCAAAAGCCATGACTTTTTTCCACAATTCCGGGCGTTTTTTTCGTATTGCTTCACGTAAACGGCGCATAACTCCAAGGTAATACTCCTTATTTACCGTACGACCTTGTGGTAAGAACTCGTGATGCACTACGCCATAGTAATCGAAGAAAACTGAGTAAAACTTGACATTTTATCGAACTTGGCGTGATTTTTTTGGTATTGGGTCTCCTGGACTCCTCCATTGGGACGATTGGGCTTTGGTTTCGATATCACAACCATATACCCATGATTCCTCACCAGTTATGACCCTTAAAAGCAAATCTGGATCATCGTTGACATCATTCAGTAATTCCTGAGCGTTGTTCATGCGACGTTGTTTTTGGTCAAAATTAAGCAATTTTGGAACGAACTTCGCTGCCACACGCTTCATGCCCAAAATTTCCGAAAAGATTGAATGGCATAAGCCAACCAACATGCCGACATCCTCAGCAACTTCTCTAATTGTAATTCGACGATTCTCCATAACAATTTTCTTCACTTTCTTAATATTTTTGTCGGTTGTTGATGTGCTGGGGCGTCCTTTGCAGTAAGTAAGTAAGTCATTCACATCTTGACCTTCCGTGAATAGCTAGTACCACTTGTAAATATTTTTTTGACTCAAAGTACTCTTACCGTATGCCACTGTCAACATTTCAAGTGTTTTTAAGCACTTAACTCCATTTTTTACACAAAATTTGATGCAACTTCTTTAATCCATTTTTGTCGATAGTAAAAAATCGCCGAACATGCAAAACACTTGATTTATTTATGCCTCTCACAAACAAACTAATCATGCTAAAACCGTCAACATATCTTCGAGACGAGTGTACCAACATAAAAAAAAAATTAATAATCGAAAGTCGAATGTGCGTAGCCCGCAAAATTTGAAAATTCACCTTTTTTTTTTTTTGAACACGCCTCCTATACCATAAATAAATGTAAGGTTGATGTTACTGCCAACACAAATGTGTAATGGACAAGACAGAAAAGCACAAGACCTAAAAACTGTGGTATGTAAATACTATAAACACGGAAGAAGACATAAATCAGATATGGATCTGTAGTTGGCAGTGGACAACTACTTATCAGAATTTCAATTACAAAAAATTGTCGCCTTGTCAGGTTGTAATGGTTTCAAAAATTATGCAAGTGATTCGTTCTGATTTTTTACCATGTTGCTTGATGCTGCAATTTTCATTGTCCCCAGATCGATGTTTTTGGTATAGGATATATTCAATAGTCACAGTGTCAAACCAGGCGTATACAGTGGTTGCGGAGCGATGCATTTTCGGCAAAAACTCACAAGGAACCAACACTATGTGAGAGGGAGCATTGTTGCAGCAACAAAACCAATGTTTGCCTAACCATAAATCATGTTACTAGCTTTAAGCAATCAACACTCAAATAGTATTCCTTGTTGGTAGTTTGGCCCTGTGAAGGACACTCATGCCCAGTATAATGATAATCGAGGAAAGCTGTCAGCATTACCTTGATTTTTGAGCCACTTGAAAGATATCTTTTCGAGATTGCTTCATCTCGATAGTTCGGAATGCTCACTCGATTGTTCGGTTGTTTCTGAATCATATGCATAGATCCAAATCTCATCGCCAGTAATAATGTGCTGGCGGCTGGAAATGAACTGTTCAAAGATTTTAACGTGATGAAAAAACAATAGAATGTTTTAGTACGAATCGAGATTTAACGCGTCCGAGACCAAAAATATCTTTCAAAATGGGGTTCGGTGATGTTCAGCGAGGAGCACAAAATCTTAGATTTGTTAAATTCTATATAAAAAAAACGAAATTTATTGTAACTTCTTTGCGTCGTAGAAAACTAAGGGTATGCCAAATGCTAGAGACGTTTATGATTTAAAGTTTGAATAGAATTCTCTCATAATGCTGTTAATTGTGAATGCTCGTTTTCAGGTTTACGAGGTTTACGATATTTTCGTTCAAGAGCCATTAGTAATTTCTTATCTTTCTGGAATTTATTTAAACAAAACGAATGACATCAGCATGGAGATAAAAAGGAGAGTATTGATTGCTAATAGATGTTACTATGGGCTAAGCAAGTGATTCAATGATAAAGCCCTCTCTCGACAAACAAAAATCCGACTGTACCAGACGTTGGATCTACCAACGCAAGCGGATGAATCAGTACTGGCAGTTGTCGAGAGGAAAATACCCCGGAAAATATATAGGCCCTTCATCGTTAACGGAGAGTATCGGCGTCGCATGAACAATGAGCATGTATATACAGCGATTGCGTTGGCTGGGTCATGTTGTGCGGATGGACCCAAATACTGCGGCACGGAAATTTTTCGACAACGAACTCAATGGAGGGCGCAGAAGAGGGCGACCAAAACTCCGTTGGAAGGACCAGGTTTTTGAAATATTAACGAAGCTTGGTGTGACGAATTGGAGGAGAAGCGCAGAAGATCGAAGCGCCTGGTATTATTTTCTACGGGCGGCGTATAATAGATAAGGCTATCTATTCCAGTCGCCACATAAGAAGAAGAAGAAGGTACGAAAAAGGTAAGGTAAAAGCGAAATTCGATGTTTTCCCTAAATAAATGACTCACAGTCAGAGTTTACAGGGTTATCCATTTACTGGTTTCGAAACCGTCGTTCTGGCAAAGCTATCAGTTGTTAAATACCTGTCATCTGAATTGTTATTTATTCACAAAAAGATTTGCCATTAACGAATATGGATCGTTTAACAACCGAAGAACACGTAAAAATATTTAAAACTTACTGCAAAAGTTGTGATTCAAACATGAAATCGAAAAATGGATAATCCGGTTATAACGTAAGTGATCATTTTTTTTTTTGTTTTTGCTGGCGACACCCCAAAGTTGTAAGAACCATATTTTTATGAAACGCACCAGTATGGACGGCAGCATTCCTCAGAGTGAATTTACTTCAACCCGCTATATGATGGATGTCTCGGAAAGTATAAAGCTGACATTAAGACCATCCATAATTACAGAAAGAATAGGGAAGCACCTTCGTCGTGGAATTATTTGCTTATTTTATTTCTCTCGCGGTTTGAAGGGCAAATCTTTTATCATTCTGATATATACGCTCAAAAGGAGAACTGAAAGACACTTACAATAGCCAAATAGTTATGACCTTAAAATAATTGCTGGAGATTTCAGTGACAAATTTGGAAGGCAAAATGTTCTTGTCCCAATTCTAAGAAAGATCAGTATAAATAGTTAAATTTTTGAATAACATCTAGACTGATTAATTCGGGCAAGACGAGGGGACGGTAGTTAGTGGAATATATTTCAACACAGAAATATTGGTGCATATTACGCAAGGGCCTGGTTAAAATTCGGGAAACCATATTCAACACTGTTATCTGACAAAAGACTTGTTTGTAGTGTCGTGGTAATTATTCACTGTCATCGTGACCATAATCTCGAAATCATTTGTTACTCTTAATGAAAGAAAATCGTCCACAGCAAAGAAAGGGTTCCCTTTTCTTCTCCCGATAACTAACGTCTAACTTTAGACTAACGTCGAATAAAAATAACACATACTTTGTCACAAATAAATAGTTATACAACAAGAATCACATTTGTCCCAAGTATTTACTACAACAATGCCATAAATAACAATTGAGAACAGTTGGCAACAGTTTTTTCCCCCCATCTAAATCACATTAATATAACATAAAATCTCCTCTTCGATTCATTTTTAATATCCAGTTCAGTAAATTTTTAATTTTGAACTCTGAAAAGTTTCCTGATATTAATATTACTTCAACTTTGCCAAAAAAAAAGAAAAAAACGAAAACAATTAATGAAAGAATATTTAATGAAAAACAGTTTTCAGTGTTCCACATAAAGAAGAGGTAAATAAGAGACAATTTCGATTTATGGCAATCGAATAAAGGAAAATGGAAGAAAATTTACAAACAAATATACAAAGAAAAGCATAAAAGTTTATTTGAACTGGAGACAGGAGTTGCCGTTTTGGCCTGTTCAACTTTAATATAAAAAGTTGGCAAATTGACATTATTGGGTATTCTAACATTGGAGCTTACCCTGTTATTAATTAGAAACCAATCGGTGGAAGATTAGCATTATACTCGTAACGCATATGCCAGATAAGTCTATAAAAAAATCGAATAAACTCCGTTAATTTTCGACACCAAAAAATAGGTTTTCGAACCAACCATTTCCCTTTTAATGATTTCAAAACCGTACAGCCTTAATCATTTGAAAGCATATGTAAAGTCCTTTTTGAGAGCCAGGTCTGGAAAATACAGTGGCAATTTGAATTTCATTTAACACGGCGCATTGTCTTCACGAGAGAACAGAGCACATATCATATAGCAGAAATATGTATATATATGTACAATATATAGAGAAGTAGTCCCACCTTCACAGTACAAATGCCTCATTAGCCATGCGTAGTTTTTCCCATACCTTTAGGCCGCTGTTAAATGCAAATTGACTGCAACACATTCGCAATCGAACTTTGAGAGGTTGAAATTGTAACTCATTTTCTTAGTATTGTAAATTCTGAAAAACATAATTCCAGATTCTGAATTTGTATGTTTAAATATTATAAAACAGACTGCAGCAAGCGAAAAATGCACCGTAATTATAACAATTTGAAAAATAAAACAGTTGTAACGCTTTTCTATTTAAAAAAACATTAATATAAACCTATGGTGTGGTAAAACGAAATCCATTTTGACTGTATTTAGCACAGTTAAAATGATCCGATAATGTCATTTTTAAGATAATTCCATTATACCTCTCTCATAGAAATCCTCATCCCTATTGGCAAAAAAATGCGACAGTCGGTCTTCACAAGCTTCTCCTGAGGCAAAATTATCACCGGCGAAATTATTCGCCATACACAGGAACAGATGCTAATCACTCGATGCCATGTCCAAACAATAAGGTGGATATATAAGCATCACTCAACCAAACTAACGGAGCTCCTAGCACGGCGTTACACTGATTGAACACAATTCCTCTCCTGCCGGCCAAAACTGGTCGCTTCTGGAAGATTGCCTCCTTTAGGCGATCCAATTGTTGACAATACAAGTTCAAATTAAAAGTTTGACCATAGAGGACAGATCATAGAGAACAATTCCTGCCATACCCAACAAAAACAAGGCAAACAATTCTTGATCCAATTCAATCCATGTTTGGCCATCATTTGCGCCGACCCCCATGATCCGACTACGACCGTTTTCGGCTGACGTTGCCGTAAGGGTTGCTTTAGAAATGGGTCGATTTTTTTACGTTTCAGCAGTGATTCGCAGACGAAATTCGGTCTATGAGATTTTTTTGCGTAACTCGTATGATACCCACACATCAAGCTACATTGTATTGTATTGTATCGAGCCTTATTAAAGTAGTTCCGAAGGTTTTTTTTTTTTTTTGTGCAATGTTTAGCTCCTGGGAGATCGAAACAGTGCGTACATGATAATCAGACTTGACGATTTCCATTATTTTACCAACATTTTCGACAGTTGACCCTCCACAGCTTGGCTTATTTTCGGTACCAAAATTGCCGGAATGAAATTGACGAAAAAAAATTGAGAGGGACTGACTGCCATACAAAGACAGGACCATAACACAGTTCACATTTATAACCACCTGGATCGTGTTTTCGCCTTTGTCAAAGAAAACCTGTAAAATATCGTATATTTTTAGTCTATTAGTATCCATAAAGCGTGCTCGAAAATCACAACATTAGTTTTTCGATACAAAATTTTGGTCTTTCTAACGCCATCTAGCGTAACCCCATCACACCTGTACAACGCGATATACAGATTGCTAAAGCCATCTATCGGAAAGGTATTGGACAAAAAGGAATAGAACCGACATGTTCCAATATTTTTCCACCAAAAACTCGAGTTTATCAAATTGGTAACACATTGATCAGCATATCTAGAAAGACCCTGACAAAGTTTCATTTATTTCGTGTTAAAGTGCTTTAAGAGAAGCTACTTTTGTATTTTACTGTACAACGAAAAAGGATTCGTACGATGATTAAATATTACGTTTTATTGAGAACATAATATCCCTCGCGAAAACATAATATGCAGGCTTGGCTTACAAAAAACACTGAATATTGTTAAATTTAGGTGGAAATTTCTTCATTCATAGTAATCCAATTTTAAATATACTAGTAATCCCAATATAAAATATACCAGAAACACAAAATTGTTACAAAATGCATATACTTACGGAAAATCACACGCTATAACGCATCCTGGAATTAGAAGGAAACAAGACGATTGTTAATTGACAAATATAAAGTCATTTGCAGAGAGAACTGCCTATATTCGATATGAATATTATAATAAATAAATAGAAACAACATTGACAAGTACAAGCAGCAATATTTTTTACTCATTTAGCAATTAAATCATAAAAATGACACTCTACTATGTAGATGTATTTTTGGTAAAAATATAAAAAATTCCTTGAAAAAATCATGTTGTCTTATAAATGGAACGAATCTCATCAAATAAAAATATTTAACTCTGTTGCTTTACAACCAAATTTGCTGCTAGTTAAATAAATTAAAGCTAACACCTTAATTGGTCCAATCAATTTGAAATCCAAATACAAAGTTATCCATTTAGTGGTTTCAAAACCGCCGGTCTGACAATGCTATCAGCTGTTAAACACTTGAAATCTACAATGTTATTTATTCAGTGAAAGGTTTGCCGTTTAAAATTGAAAAACTTGTAAAACTAATTAAAAAAAAAAACTTGTAAAAAAAATAAAATATTGCAAGAAAAGTTACCAGAAAGCGCAATCCCACGTTTTGGCGACGTCAATTGGCTACCAAGGTCATGCGATTTGACGTCGTTAGACTTTTTTGTGGGGCTAAGTCAAAGACCTCCATGCTCATTCACGAATAAGCGACACCTGATCGGAAAATTATTAATTGCAGGATCGCCTCTATTATTGTTTTAATGGACTGCTGCAATTTAATCAAATTGTATGGTTTGGTTTTACACACCTCTTGATTGACATATCTCTATAAAAAAAAAAAAGCCTGGTGCGGTCTGGTCAGGTGACCTTGGAAACTAGCAGAGAGTGTAGTTTTAGACGTTAATTTCTTTGGGAATATACGTAGAAGCTCCGCCATGACCGATCTGGCTATGTGTGCAATTGCTCCATATTCCTGGAACCAGATATTTGTGAAACGGATACTATTTTGGCACAGTTCTGGGCAAAAAAAAACTCCTTCAGTATTTTTAAATGACGGTCATCATTGATAGCTGACAATAGCACAATTCGTGCTCCACCCTGTACGAAAACGCCAAATTCATATCACGCAAAACACCTTTGAACCCTTTACCATCTCGTTTAATATTGCTTCATCAATTATTACCCTTTTCAACTATCTCCTTTTTCGATTTTTCCTTCTCAACTTCATAAGACACTCGATGCAGTAATTCTTCATTGACAATTTGCAAATGTCACTTTTTCAAACAGATACTTCTGTTTGAATGTGTTCGAATATTAGTATTCCTGTTCATTAAATTATAAAATCTATTTCGGATATAACAACATCTATAAATGTGATTTGAGTTCATAAATAAGTGAACGTGTATGAATTGCATTAAGTCATTAGACAATTATCTCATCGTTATACATTATTGTACGCAAATGTACACAACAATGATTTTAATTACAAATCTTATTATTGTACATGCATGTATATGTACATATAAATGTATGCACTTATACAAATAATAATTTTGCACACAGATTAATGAAATTTATTGCTTAGGAAGGTCGATTAAATGTGTAAAAACAAATGTCATAATCACAAGCTTGGTTAAATAATTTACAAAATGTTAAACACAGATAAATATTAAGTTTCCGGTTAAAATACTGTGTTGCAGTTTGAACATGATTTGAAAACTACTATAATATAGTTACAATTTTTTGTAATAAACAATTTTAGCATATGGTTTGATATGAAGATTGAGCATATACGAGGTGAATTTTTAAATTTAGAAGCTCGCGAAATTTGACTTTCGATTATATTTTTTTTTTATGTTGATACCGTCAACATATCTTCGAGACGAGGAAGATATGTTGACGGTTTTATCCATATAGCATGTTTAGTTTGTTTGTGAGAGACATAAATAAGATAAGTGTTTTGCGTGCTTGGCGATACGGTTTTTATCTCCTCAACCGTTTCAAAACGCCGTCCTTCCATGGGTCTCTTCAATTTCGGGAACAGGAAAAGTCGCAGGGAGTCAAATCTTTTAAATACGGTGGCTGAGGCATGATAACGATATTGTTTTTGGCCAAATAATCTTTCACAAGGAAAGATGAGTGAGCAGGTGTATTATCATGATCGCAGGTTCAGCTCCGCTTACAGCGACCTTTCATTACATGAGCGAAGATCACCTCGACGTATCTGATGCAAACTTTTGTAGTCGAGATAATTGACAAATCTTAGGAATGCTTCTCAAACTGTGACGTTCAGATTCGTCGTTATACTGTAGGTTCCGTTTGAGTGAGTCCAAAAATAGAGCACATGTATGCTCACTAAAGTGGTTGAACCGTTAGTCATGCCCTTTAAGTTCTTTTGAAACATCTCTTCAGGAAATCACAAACTTTTCAAAAAGTATAATTTTTTTACGTTCCAGTTTAGTATTGCAATTGAATGATCGAGTGATCAGGAAGTCTAGTAACAGCTTCCGAAACTGACTTTCGGAATCATCCTTATGCAATAGACCCCGATTACTAAGCTTATACTCGTATATAAAATGCATGTAAGTTTGCTGAATGGTAGCTCTCTCACATCTCAATTATGGGTTGTATGGCAACTCGTCTTCTTTTCCTTTTTTCAAATTTTAGTCATTCATATTCCAGCTTTCAACATATTAATGTCATCTAAAATACTTTTACTTTGAAAATTATATATTCCGGATCGACACATTTATTTATTATTCACCTATTAAATTTTTATAGCGGCATAAGCCGCAGGTGCTTCTAAAATGGCTTTTACAGAAATTTCATACTGGTTTGAACTTCTTGTGAAACAGACCACAGGTATGATTTGACCCGCTACCAATTTCTCTAAACTAAACAAGGGACAAACAGCGCGTCGTCACCGTAGAGAAATGTCATGAATTATGTTATGAATTCCGCCTTTAATTTTGGATTCTACAGACTTTGTACCCAGCCATTATTTTCTATTTCCAAACCATGGTCAAACAGATTTTTTCCAATCCTAACTTAATTATCCACAAACATAGACGCTTGAAGTATTACCAATTTTGCGTTGCTGTAGCAACCAAGCGGCTAGTAGCAGCGCCCTCATTTTATGGCAAGCGCCATAAAAAAAAAAACTTATAGAAATGGAATTCAAACGCAACAGTGTTATGATGACTTTATAAATGGATAGAAAATCGCAACCAGCCGTTGTTAAAAAGCTATAAAGCGGTTCCCAAAATAGCCGAACTGACGTATAGATGGTGCCAGAAGTTTGGAAAAAAAATATTTTAGTGAAAAGTGGCAACTTTCTAAAACATATGTTTTAAGTTTCAAGACTCCTTGTTGTTTAGCATTTTTATTTGAACCATCAAAAGTAAACGATCTCAGTGAATTTGTATACATGGAAAAAAATTGGTCAGGGTTTTGTAATTCAGTATTTCTCTCTGAAAGATTTCAGTCCAAACGATATTAAAGCCGAGCTAGATTCTACTCTGGGGGAGTCTCTCTTTCGTTTACGATTGTAAAATATTGGGTACGAGCTGCCTAGACCAATTGAGGTGTTGACGCCAGACACGGTTCAGAAAATTCACAAAGTGGTATTGGATGATCGTCGGCTGAAACGATAGGCATTTCAAAAAGTGATATTTATAGGATATTGACCAAAGAGTTGAAGATGAGAAAGCTGTGCGCACGATGGATGCCGCGCTTGCTTTCAATAGAAGTAGAGTAGAATAAAGTGGTAGATATTAGGCGACGTTTCACTGAAGTAAAGTCGAGTTTTTAAGTCAATTTATAGCCATGGATGAGACATGGGTCCACAACTTCACACCTGATACAAAGAAAGGAACAGTCAAAGCAGTGGACTGGAATGTGAGAATCGTGTCCAAAGGAGGCGAAAACGGTTCCATCTGTAGGCAAAGTCATGGTGTCTGTTTTTTGGGATGCACATTGGGTTATTTTTATTGATTATTTTCAGAAAGGAAAAACCATTAACTGGAAATATTACGATAATTTATTGCAGCATTTAGGTGATGAAATTATGTTAAAAGTCCGCATTTGGTAAAAAAGAAAGTGTTGTCTTATCAAGACAACGCTCCAGTTCATGCATCCACTATTGCGATGGCCAAAACTAATTAATTAAAGTTCCAATTGCTCCACCACGCACTTTATATGCCACATTTAGCTCCCTCGGACTGTTTTCTATTTCCAAACTTGAAAAAATGGTTCGGTAGTAAAAGATTTATCAACAATGAAGAGTTGAAAATAGCCATACAGAAATTTGAGAGTTCTTACTAAAAGAAAGAAAAATTTTCACAACTTCTTTGTGTCCTCTTTGTTAGATCGGCTACTTTTCGGAAAGCCCTCAAATGAAATGTACACATATGGTCGAAAAAATAAGTACACCTGCTTATTTTTCCTTTATGTTTAATTTTAGTTACTTTAATGGAAAGTAAACATGGCAATTCCTTTTATTTAAATAACTTTAATATGGTAATGCTTTTAAAAGTAAAAACAAAACTGGGGCTTCCCCGTTGTTTTCATTGCGAGTTAGTTTTGTTCAGGTGTGATTTCAGTACTTCATCAAAATAAAAAATACAATTCTCAATTCTTTAATATTGTCACAGTCTGCTGTAGTCTTTTTGGAAAGGCTATTTATTTTATCGTTGTTTATCTTTATTCATAACAAAATATTTTGTTAAAAAAATCAGCGATGGCTTGAAAAAGTCATTGCTCTCCAGAGAAGAAAAAAAATTGTTTCAAGACTAAGAGAAAGTGGCCAAAGTTTTCGTTCTGCAGCAGAAACTATGAATCGGTCTCTATTTTTTGTAAAAAAAATGTTTTCAAGCCCGTCAAAAGCCCTTCAAAACTCGCGGAAGACCAAGGCAAACTTCAAAAACAACAGATAAACGTATTGTAACACTTGCGAAGAACGACCCGTTTGTGTCTTCAAGAGCGATTTCAGCAGAACTTGAAAATGTAATTTCATCGCGAACGATTCGTCGTAGACTACAAGAAGCACATTTACGAGGACGGACAGCCAGAAGAGTTCCTTTGCTTAGACAAAAAAATTTAAAGGCTAGAATGGCATTTGCAAGAATTCATTCCAATTGGTCCGGAGGAGACGGTGAAAAAAATGGTGCAACATTTTGTGGAGCGATGAAACAAAAATTAATGTATTTGGAAACGACTGTGACCGGAATGTTCGACGTCCTAAGGGTAAAGAATTCCATGTTCGCTTTACAAAGAAGATTGATTTTTTACTTTTTTTTTTGCTTATTTTAACTAAATGTACTTATTATTCTGTCCAATGTTTTTAGATTCATTTCTTACGTTTTCAAAAATACTGTATTTAATTTTGGATTTTTGTTATTGTTTTAATATTTATTTTATTTCTAATGTTATAGCAAAAGAAATTAGTATTTTTTCTTTCTTTTAATTTTCGTCTACGAGCCTTAAAAAAAATATAGATTGTACTTATTATTTTGACCATATGTTTACGTGTCTAAGGAAATATTTGTGAAACGTGAGGGCCAGAATTCAACGTAAGCTATGACAAAGCGCAGCTCAATTTACGGAAAATTTAAGTGTGTGTAAAAGTTTAAGTATGTGTAAAAAGTGCATGCACCTGCACAAAAAGCAATTCGCCCAGAAAGAGCAACAACGTTAAAACGCATTTGGTCTTTTTGTTCACGATTAAAGCGCTATGCATACAAAATGTGATTAGAGGGCAAATCAAAACACAGTTTAGATCAGCAAATTTCTCAGCGGAAGCAAGCGTATGCATCAGTTTGGGTTTCGATAACTACCGCAGAATGCGCTCCGTTCTTCCTCATTCAACAAGGCGCAAATCAACAAATATACAGTGGCTCAATAAAGTAGTCGGACAAACATTAAAATAATGTTGACATAAATATTTTAGACATTAGAAAAAAAGTTAAAAAGATTTTTGTTTTATAATAATAAACAACAGAATAAATAATATAAAAAAACAAAAACAAAATTTATTTACAATTCATTTATAAACAAAAACAGTAACAAAATTCATTTATGTAAAAAAAAATCCCACCAAAAATGTAGTCGGACACTTAAAATATTTTGCTCTTAAACTATTGGTAATAATATTTAATACTTTGTTGGAAGGCCTTTTCTTTTCATAACTGCTTCCAATCTTCTCGGCATTGATTCTACCAAATTTCTGCAAACAGATGAATTAATTTTCGCCCACTCATCCTTTAACGCCTTTTCTAGATCTTTTTTGTTTGAAATAGTATATTTTTTTAGATGATCTTCTAAATGATCCCATAAATGATCTATAACATTAATGTCCGCAAACTGTGAAGGCGTTTCGAGCACATTTGGACAATTATACAAGAGCCATATGCGTACAGCATGTGCTTTATGTTTAGGATCGTTATCCTGGCAGAACTGGAAAGTGTCTTTTATACCAAGTTTCTCGACACTCCCCACTATGTTTTGCTTCAAAATGGATAAATATTTAGCATGGTTCATAATGCCATCTATTATACACAATTCTCCAACTCCTGAGGCTGACATGCAACCCCAAACTAGTACCGAATCGCCTCCATGCTTAACAGCAGCGTACAGGCTTTTTTCTTTCTCCATACATAGGATTGTCCGTCTGATCTAAATACATTATATTTACTTTCGTCCGTAAATAATACTTTATTCCAGAAAGACTCTACCATTATAACCATTATTTCGCAGTACCAATCTCACTGTTTCTGGATTACAAATTTCATTAGCCAATTTTGGAGCACTTACTTTAGGATTTTTCTTAACCTGTTGAACAATCCATCGTTCGTCCGAGCTAGTAAACAATTTTGGTCTTCCAGATTTGGGCTTATTTTCCAAAGATTTTGTTTCCTTATATCTTTTAATTACATCATGGACTGTTGATTTCGGCCTTCCAACTAAATCTCCTATCTCTCGGACGGTTTTTCTATCTTCGAAGTTTTTTACAATAATTTTTCGGCCTTCTTCAGATGTGTATAATTTAGGTGGTGACATTTCCACAAGTTGCATTAAAAAAAAAAAATAATTAAAGAACTTATTTTAACTTTTTTGTATTATAATCCTCTCTATGACGTCAACAAATGCAAACTGCTTCATAAAATGGGAGTTACCCGAGTTTGTTTTACAATAAACACAGGTGTTGCCACATGTCCAACTAGTTTTTTGGCGCTTTATTTTACACTTAGAAAAATTTTTATTATAATTAACAGAAAAAAAGCAAAATGTTTTTGCAATTATTTTTGTTTTTTGAAGACAGATATTAGAACTTTAAAAAAAAAACAATATAATTTCAATTCTTCACATTTATGTAATTATTCTAAATACAGGGTGGGCCATAAGGGTGTTGGCGGTTTAAATATTCATTAAAAAAAAAAAACTACGAAACATAAAAAAAATATATTTGTATTTTTAAAAAGTAGAAGCATGGGAATGACAGGATGACATGTGGCCCCATCCTGTTGAAACCACATCCTCGAGGTATTGCCTTGAAGTTCTTGCAAAGCTGGCACCAAAAAGTCGGCTAGCATGTTGCAATAATTGTTCGCTCTAACCGTCATCGCATGCCCTCTTTCGTCCTCAAAAAAGTATGGTCCAATAATACCGGTTGACGTTATCCCAGCCCACACGACAAGCTTAGGGCTGTGAAGTGGACGTTCATGCAAGCGTCGGGGATTAGTCTCGGACCAGAGCCGACAATTTTGCTTGTTCACATGGCCATTAAGGTGAAAATTGGCCTCATCACTAAAAATCACGTTGTTGAAATTGTTGAACCGCTCTAGCATCAAATTGACAAAGTTAAGTCGGTTATTGGCATCATCGGGTTTTAATTCTTGGACTATCTGAATCTTATAAGCCTTCAAATGCAAATCACGTATCAAAATTCGTCGTAAAGTTGTTCCTTTGACATCCAAAGACTGACTTCTATTATGTGTTGACTTTTGCGGATTTCGCTGAACTGAAACACGAACACGCTCCACAATGTCGGTTGATCTTGCAGAAACTGGGCGACCACGAACAGTAGTAATTGGTACTGTTGAGTCGGTTGTTTCGAACATTCTGATCCATTTTCGTATCACATTGGCGCTTGGAACTTCACTTAAATCGTGCAAACCGTGTTCATGGCGATACAAACGTCGTGCAGTAATCACTGATTTATTGTTTTCGTAATACGCTCGGACACAAAATGCACGCTGCACTCCCGTGTACGGCTCGATGGCGACTAAATTTCCAGGAAGCGGCGCAGCGAACAACATATCCCCCCGCGACCCCGCGCTGTGCGTTACCGAGAAATTGAAGAACTAAATCGCCAACACTCATATGGCCCACTCTGTATTAAAGTAGATATGATTTTAATGCTTGTCCGACTACTTTATTGAGCCTCTGTATCGTGAAAAGATTTTGACCGATACTTTATCAAAAACTATTCTACATTTCAACAAGGCTTTGTAGCATCCCTTAAAAACCAGGATACCCATCGCTTTTTATAAGAAAAAATTCATAGTTTCATTTCTTCACAATAATAGCTACCATATTTCTTGGACTTAAAACCATTGGATTTTTCTACATTTTCAATTTTTTTGAAGGCCAAAACATTAAGTAAAAAATATAAGACCGTCAATGCGTTAACGATTTCTCTTTGCTAAGAATGAACCAAAATACCGCGTTAAGCTTTCTAGACAGACTCTACGTCATTATCTACGCTAAATATGGCTACATTCAACAATAATATATTTTTCTTAAAATATGAAATATTTCAGCGATATACAAACATTTTTAAATTAAAAAAAAAATTGACAACATTACAGCGTTTTTGATTGGTAAAACTTCCAGCTCCGACACCTGCATTTTGAAATATTGGCATTACTTATTATTTTGAGAATGAAGTACCTCCTTTAAAACAGTGTGCTGAGGTTAAAGGACTTTGCTAGAAACGATTTTTTTTCTTTTCTGTAGCCTCTAAACCAAAGTCTTAGCATTGTTTATTTTTCTGATCGGTGTCTATCTACTCATTACATCAGTGGCTGGAGTAGGTTTTCTGTACACAAAAGAACGACTATAACAGCATTTTGCACAAAGGTAAAAGCTTCACTCGAATTCGTACAAGTTATGCATTTCAGCAAAAATATACATACACATGTCAATCCCTGTGGGACATTTTCTCTGTCCCACCTCCTGTCGTCGTGCGGCTAATAGATTTACTCAAAGTATATGTCTTTCAGCAGCATTTTATCCTTATACTATGAAATTCTTTAATGTCTATCAATGTCCAAAACAAAATGCCTTCATTAATGGATAATAAGCCAGAACATAAGAAAATACCAAACCGAAAAGCGTCTACAAAAAGAAAAATAATTATTCATTGCATTGTCATTCAAATAGTCGCCCTGCTAACCAATTCTTTTTAATTTGGGATAAATCAATGACTTGAGGATTCAACACATTTTGTGGCGTTGATGTTTTACACTTAATGATCATTAATATCAATATCAATTAACACTGTTAGATGACAACAGCAATAGAATAATAACAATAAAACAAGGCCAATAAAAATTAGCAGGTGAAGACGTTTATGTCTGAAACAGAAAAGTCAAATCGTCGCTCTCCTCCGCCAACGAGAATGATAACAAGTCCAAAGTGACGGGCAGACTTTAGTATGTGACTGGTTGCTTTTTGGAAATATTCAAAAAAAAAAAAAAAAACACACACACACATATACAGGGACTAACAGTCAACACCTGTGGCTGTTAGCTGTTGACAGGTCTTTTGTCCTGTCACAGAGATACGGCACAAACGTTGTTGCTCCTGTTGGATTAACAATTATATGCTTTAATGCGTAAGTGTCAAAAGAATATAAATTAAAACAAAAGTTAAGCCAACAACTATGGCAAACGAGCACGAGTCAATAAAACTAAGCAAAAGTGGCAAACCACGTGAAATCTAGGCTTCGAGGTGGGAGAGTATGGATAGGCAGGAAGAAGGGGATATGCTTGATGTTAAACAAAATGTTTTCCATTTAACGAGAATATTTTTAAGCTTTTAGCGATATTAATAAAAGCAAAAAAAGTTTTATAGCCATCTCTGACATACGTAAAGTATGCGACGATGCGAAGGGGAAAGTCCCTGCCAAGAAGTAAAGGAGAATGCGAACAAAACTATTAAAGCACAAAGTCATTAGTCGCAGGATATGCTCCCCCACCAACTTAGGTCAAAACCACCGCACGCCCTTAGATCAAGGCCTGTTACTCATATTCCCTTTTTTTCTCTGGACACTTTTCGAATTTTGTGTGGAATCATGAACACCTGATGTCTTCATAGACTGTACAAACATTTCAGACCTACAATGTTAGGCGGCAGCAGACCAACATCCTGGGCCGTTTCAAAGCAACAGAAAAGCCCCAGTCATTCATAAGCATTTAACAAAAACAATGAAAAGAAATTTGGTATTAAAATGTTTTTGTATACGAATCGCCATCAGGAGGGATTTTCATATTAAGCGTAAATACGTGACCGCTTGCAGAAATTGAATACGGTTTACAATCTTACCTTGGATATGAACGAACAGAACAGATGGGAAAAAAATTATTTAAAAAATATTACGAAAAATTATCGATCAGAAATAAATGGAAACTAACACCTAAAATGAAATTTCGCCCAAAAATAAATGAAAAATTGCACAAATTAAATATGCCCAAATCCGCTGGGTTATTTGTCATTTAATTTATCATCCAATCGAGGGAAATTAAATACGGACACAAAAATAAAAAAAATCATATTTTGAGCATCTTTCAACGCGTCAACTTCTTCATCCTTTTGTGCGTCAGTTTCATTACCTCACGTCTATTTCGAAACTCTCTTCGAACAGTTTTAATTGAAGACAAATTAATTTTTTGTGGAAATCATTCAACTAAGAAATATTATTTGTGTTATTGTATTCCTGTCGACCAAATTTCTAGCTTCTAGCATTTTATTTGCTTTGCCTGGGGAATTTTTTGAGCTGATTTTTCATATCCGCATAAAAAAAATCTTAATTTTTCAAATAATGTCGTTAGCCAATTTCCAATAAATGTGATTGAATATACAAAAACCTGGTTATGAAGAAATATAAATCACATATATGCAACATGGCAGTTGCATGATTATCCAATTTGACACCAAAACTATTAAGTGCATGAAATTTTAAAAACATTTATTGAAATATCACATCATTCAAATCTTAAACAGATTGAATGAACTGTAACATTATATTCAAATGTGGCATTTCATACAAGCGGCTATTCAAAAATAAGACATTACCCGGGATTAATTATCAGATATCGCCTCTAACAAAATACAACAACACTCCCTTTACAAAGGGAATGACGGCTCACAAATTTGTACGTCTTTTCGATCATTTGTATTCGAATTATAATTCTTTAATAATTCTTTGCTCTTTTTATATACAATGGAAAAATATGAATATTCTATATTGGCTAAACATAGCTGTTTGATGCTAAAGAATATCGTTCCCTTAAAAACTATTATAGTAAATATCGATAGTTTGCCAATTTTACACGAGGTCGTACGAGCACCGATGATGCTAAAAACAGTGAACGTCCAACGGAAGTAGTAAACGCTAGAAACCTTTAGAATTCTGAAAATTATTCTCAATGATCAAAAAGTAAAATTTTAGGATTTAGCTGAAACCCCTGAGATATCAACCTAACAGTATATAGAACACCTGAAAATGTGTGCATGATGAAAATGTTTTCCACATGGATATCGTCTTTGCTAACAGTGGAGCAGAAACATCAAACAAATGACTAATTTTGGGCTTTGCTTGAAGCCTTTCCAACCTTTCCTGAGAGATATGACAAAGGATGAGGCGTGCGAAACCACGCTCCTGGATCGAATAAAATGAACCTGAGGGAAGATTTGCAAAGTGACGAAAAATGCAAATGTCCTTTGTACTCGTAAAATGATGACCTCAGTATAGTGGAATACACATGAAACTCTGTTGTTCAGTTACCTCAAATGAGGCACTTTTCATAGGTTAAATGTGAAGAAAAAGTGCTTTCTTACCAATCGATGACAAGAGTCACAAAATGCAATTGATCCTCCCAAACTTGGCCTTAGCGAATAGTAAAATTTTTTATATCTCAAAACAACGCACCAAAGAAAAATAATTGGATCAAATGATGGGGTCACTAAGTAAACAGAAGTGAATCTCGAGAGCTTTGCCAAATCCTTTCATAAAGAAGTAAAAAGACCCTACACCATCGGATCCGAAATAGCACTATTGGAAGCACAAACATGCACTGCAACATCTTGAGATATAGATGGACTGTATGAAAAAAATTGGACTGAACTGTTTATAAATTCCATTTGGAATAGTCCATTTGTACGGAAGCTTCCTAAAACAAAAATAGTTTTAAGTACTTCAAAACAGAGAACATTAGTGACAACAAAGTAGTAACATATGCCGATTCTTTGGCTTCCAGCAGAAGTTCTTGATTCCAATAACATCAAAGTAGCGATAATAACGCTACTTTTGAAAAACAATGATTTGCAATAATACTTGCAATGTTCTGCTTTCAATTTGAAGTATCATTCCTCGGAAAGTTAACAGTTTTATAAACGGCAGTAAGTTAAAAAAATACATGCAGATATGCAGTTTTTCTAAATTTAGTATAATTGAACGAAATACATTAATACATTGGTCGCTAAATTATTGCAATCGGGCAAAGTTGCAGTGAATTCAGTCTAACTACGCATCCCTTTTCATCTTCAACAAAGGAATGGCCTATAATTCCTCGTAATACGTATGAATGTTCTCTGAAGTTTGTGCTTCGAATTTGTTACATTCCAGTAGCTTAAGTCCTGATAATTTGTGTGCCGATTAAAATAAAAGTGAACTTCATCCAAAAACGCGGTGTTGGTAAACTTTGGAAAAATGTTCAACTGAGTCATTTATGCGCGGCCTAGAAATGCTTCACAGTGACTAATTTCGCACGATCCATGCTACCGATTGACATATCTCAAAAACGTAATTAACCGAATTTTCATCCGTGAATCGCTGCTAAATCGCAACTTTTCTGAAGCGCTGCTAGTGATGAGAAGCGGAACACTTACGACAAAGTCAAGCGAAAACTATTGTGATCGAATCGCTGTGAGGTGAGGCAAAAGGTGACCAAGCCAGGATTGACGGTCAGGAAAGTTTTGCTGTGTGTTTTATGGGATTTGCAATGAATCATCTGCTCTTAGCAGCTCCCCTACGGCCAAACTATCGGGTGGTTCGGAAAGTTCGCTCGCTTTTTAAAATAAATTTATATATAAGAAAAAAATGATTATAATCTATTATATAATATCCCCCTTTTTTAGCAACTTCTTCAAACCTCTCTGGGAGATTTTTAATTCCTCTCTCATAAAACTCTTGTGGTTTTTCTGAAAAAAACTTTCAATTCGATTTCTCACTTCCTCGTCGTTATGGAAATTCAAATCCTTCAAGTGGTTGCCCAGATTGCGAGATAGGTGATGTCGGACGGGGCGAGAACTAACGAATTAACCGAATGAACTTTTCGAACAACCCAATATTAATTCGGACATGTGCTGTCAATGATTGAACTGTCTGAAAGAAGAAATAGCTAAGCAATCGCCAAGCTAAGCTTTGGCTAATAGAAGAAAAACTGTATTTTATCAGAATAAATGCCAGAACCTAGGGGATTTTGTAGTTCCGACCTGGCACTAAGTGATTATCACCTGTAATTCTCTATCGCAAGATGGTTAAATATTCGTCTCAAGAGAAGCTGGCAAAAACCAACTGTCTCAGTTGTTTTTAACAATAGCGTTTTGCCCAGGATTTCTATAAGCATAACAGAATTACCTTCAAAATGGTAACAAGTCATCGAACAAAACGGTGTATATTTGAACTAAATCGGATTATCCTGACTAAGATTATCAATCAATTGCAATTATTTACACGAGTTTCGCCGTTAGGCCTTACTCATGGTGTGCCATCACACATGGCACTGGTTTCTCTTTTTCTTTTCCTTTGTATATTTCTTTTCATTTTTTGCGACAGCCAGCGCCCTTTCGGGTACTCAAACTAATCCCGAAAGGATTAGTCGAAATACCTTTGAGATAAGAAGCAAATCCCCTTGGAAAATTTCCACAGGGCCTGCTTCCTCTTTCAGCCAAAGTACCTTTGAAGTCACTTGGTGTGAAGTGAGCTTCACCCCGGTTAGAAGTGAGGCCTATCTACGACACCTCAGATAGATGAAGAACAGTGCTTCCAAGTTCCCGCCTTACCTTCAGGAGACCCTGAAGCAACGCAAAAACACTGAAAACACATGTTCGGGCAACCTCAGCCAGCACGATGCTCCCACAAAGGGTTCAACGCCACGACCAGCCAAAAACAATGTTCCTGGGGCCCCTGGTTTCCCGTGCTACCAGAAGAGAAGAACCCTCTTCCGATATCTCTCAACGGCTTTTTTATGGTTGTTCCTATTGCCAGGGGACCTGACTAAGGTAAATAAAATTTTCAATGTCAGGCAAAAATATTTGATTTCTTTTTACTATGCCATATTTACGAGGACTGTAGCACATTCTCGAAAACGGGCTTGGTCTAGACAGATCATATATAACAATTTTTTTTGAAACTAGTTAAAATTTGCCCCCACACTATAACCACAAATAGGCAAACAAACTGGCGGATAACGTTAAACCGATTGCGAATTTGATCGCTATATATGCTTACAAAATTTTTTCTAGCCCACGCTTCGCAAAATATTACGGTTTAGGATATAACACGATTTGGTCTGCCAATAATTCAACGTTGGCCTGATTGTATTACTATCGAAAGCGATTGTGTCGATAAATTATGCCGAATTTCCCTAAATTTCTTCAGTCCCGAAGTTTGTGGGCGCTGTGTTAGAGTTTTGTTAAAAATGGTTAACATCCTAGGAGGAGAAGGTAAAAGAAGCGACCTTTAACATCTTCCGATTTGTTAGATATGTCCATGTACTTGACATTTCCTTGTAAGGACATTCAATTTTAAGAGCAATGTAACCATCGAATCATAAAATGCTTGTGTGACGATTACAATATATTGCTGTTTAGTTTTTGTTTTGAAAGCAGCAAAAATCACACACTTAAAATTTTAAACAATTTAAGATGTGGAATTTGATATATAAAAAAATATACTATTACTATTGTAATTTGCTATCAACTGTTATTAAATTTAATTGCACCAAAAACTTAACATTTTTATTCGTTAAATTAATCATCGCCAAATAAGATTTAAGGCGTCACAAGCATCCGTAGTGGTTCTGACCAGATGCACAATCATTTCATTTAACTTGCACGAAACACCACATGTGCTGTTTTGAAGACACCATTTTTATATTGAAAAAATATTTATCGTCTTATTAAGTAGTACATTTTAAAAACAACGGCATCATTTTAAATGGCGAATACTTAGTTTTATTATTTCCCCAATATGCCAATAGATGGCTTCCTTTGAATGAACGATGTACCTAAAATCGTTCACAGCTTCAAATAGATTATTATACTTGTTTTTGGCTAAAAAATTTTACTACTACTGTTAACACAGACTATAACTTTAATCTCCTTCATTATAAATCCAAAATATTAATTTCCGATTTTTCTTCAAAACGTGATTGGCAACCCTTTCAATAAACCCTTAAAGGAGGAAAACAATTAAAGCAGATAATTTTCAAACGCAAAACATTTATATTTTCGCTCAATCATTTCCCAATTGCTTTTGTGGCATTTCGCTGCATATTTTTCACTTTGCTGTTGGCTTTTAGATACTTCCCACACACCCCCCTCCCTCTCAAAGCCATAAACGCCACAATTGCCATCAACGTCTATCCACCTGTTTCGCTTCTTTTTGCGCCGCGTCCCTTCCCACTACAGAATTCTCCAGCCCCATCAACAAGCAACAATTCGGCGTTTCCCGGACCGGAATTTTGCGGCGGTGGCGTTAAGTGCGTATATTTACAAGTAGTAATAATTTATGATTGTTTTCCTTTTCCCACAATTTTCGCAGTTGGCTTTATGAACATAAAAAACAAAATTATGTTGGCCTGGAATACTTGTTGGTTTTCTAAAAGTTGCCGGCCTTTTTCTGTGTGTTTGCGTACCTACCCTACGTCTACAAAGGTTTAGCTACATAAACCGGAAAGCGCAGATGGGGCTTAAGGGAAATATTTGGAATTTAATAAGCTTTTTAGCGTACATTTCAAACTTTTTTTGATGAATTTTTCCCATAACCGTTATGGCTGAGTTCGTGCAACAATTTAAAGATTGTTTTCTGACACCTGTTAATAGTTTAATGGATATTTCTCAACGTTTTTTTCACTAAGTGAACAATCACTTGTTGTGAGGACGTTGTGCGGCACGTCCATTACGGTTGGAATAAGCTTGTGCTGAATTACAATGCCTTGTGGTGTCCCATGAAAGGGGCCGTTGACCGGTGATTTAAATTCGGACAAATTATATTCCATATTCGAAGGGTGACTTCGAAGCAATTAAAAAGGATTTTGAGCAAGGACACGATGTGACACATACTATTGTTATTCGGTCGTTATACAGGGTGGCGCAATAGAACGTGCATATTGCATCATCTTTTTTTGCGGGGTAGAAAAGGCGCGGGCGGGGCGGCGCCTACACCGTTGGGTCGCTATGAATCACTTCGACGGGAAACGTCGCGCATTTTGCGTGCGCGTATTTTACGAGAACTCTCGTTCATATATTGCTACTAGGCGACAATATTATGCTGAATATGGACTACGGCGAGTTAGTGAAGCTCCGAGCGCTAATTTAATTAAAATATGGGTAAAGCGTTTTGAAGAGACCGGTTCAACATTTAAACCACAAGCAAATGGTCGCCCAAGAACATCTAGGACCGAAGACAATGTTGAGAGAGTTATGGAGTCAGTACGAGGAAATCCACAAATGTCGACTCGCAAGAGATCGTCTATCTTACAATTATTGCGACGAAGTTTGCAAGGAATTTTAACATTGGATCTTAAACTGCATCCATATAAGCTGCAATTAACACAAGAATTGAAAGAGCCTGACTTCATAGCAAGGCTCGCATTTGCTCATGACGAGGCTCATTTCCTTATGAATGGAAAATTTGTCAAAATTGTCGTTACTGGAAAAGTGAAAATCCAAAAATCAAACACCAGAAACCATTGTATAGTCCTAAAGTGACAGTATGGGCAGCAATCTCTGGCAGAGGAATAATTGGTCCTTTTTTCTTCGAAAATGCGCGGGGCCAAAACGTCACGGTTAATACGGAACGCTATGTTGAGATGTTGGACGGATTTTTGGCTCCAGAAATTGAAAGTTCAAGAATAGTGAATTCTAGAACTTGGTTCCAACAAGATGGAGCTACCTGTCACACATCAAATGACTCCATGGCGGGGGTGAAGCAGATGTTCCCTGACAGACTGATTTCGAAAAGAGGTGATATCCCATGGCCCCCACGTAGTCCAGACTTGGCGCCTCTTGACTTTTTTTTTTTTGTGGGATACCTCAAACACAAAGTCTACAGTAATAATCCAAGAAAGATCGTTCAGCTCAAGGAACGTGGTGAAATGGCAGCCATTACACCAGTATTACTAAAGAAAGTTTTCAATAATTTTCGTTTGCGGTTAGAGGAGTGCCGTCGTAGAGAGGGTCACCATTTAGATGATGTTATTTTTAAAAAATAAACTCCATTTATTACTCTACAATGCCTTAGATTTATTTTAACCATACCTTTTGTATCTATTTTTTAATATACTTTTTAAATATGCACGTTCTATTGCGCCACCCTGTAGTATTATATTGTTGTTAATATTTCCATTAAATGCATAAATGCCAGTGTGGTTAAAAGGCGTTGTGTTATTTTTGATTAATCAATACATACTAATTTTATTTCTATAAATTTCCATTGTCAAAATGAAAATACCAATGCTAACTAGATTAATTAAAAACTTATTTCTAAAGTATAAATATGTAAGGTATAAAATATTAATTGTTATGCATCGCCAAACTAGCTTTATTGCCAATGTTGGTAATTTCTTTTTGCATAAAAAAAAAGAAGATAACAAACTTTCTATGTCAGTTGGGGTTTCGTCCATATGTAAACAATACAAAGCCATCATATAGATGATAATTCCGGGAGACTGAAACACTCCAATCTTTATAACGGACAGAAATTTGACCTAGCATTTAAGACAGACAATACAGGAATGCGGATAAATCTAATTTAATTTACAATATAAAATTCGATGGGGACAAGTCCACTTATGCCAGAAGAAGGCACATACTGGCACTACAAAAACAAAACTAACGACAAAATTAGCATCGAAACACACTATATATTGACTGGTCACAGACCTAATTCTGACGAAGTGGAAATTTCAGGAGAAGAGAGAAAATGTAACCGGAAATACGCTTAAAAAATGCTCCATGTCATCAACGTTCCCATTGACAGGAGACTGAACTATCGCAGTGATACTGAACTATACAGTGATACTATGCTCAAATACATAGACAGTCAATTAATAAATTTAGTTAACACAGTCCATGCAACTTCTTATGACGTTTTATTGTTGAATGTTTTGTACTCTTTGTTTAATATAATGTATTGCTGTACTATAATAAACGTTTTGATACCCCTGAAAATAATTGCCAGAGTGGGAAATATTATAATAAATAAAACAATCAGAAACAATATCAACATCCTTGTTTTTCAATTCAATTCCGTGATTTCGAGCTGAACAAAATTATACAAAACATATGATAATTAACTACAGCAACATTTCTCAAAGTGGAGAATCCACGAACTAAATGTTCTTTTTTCGAATCATCCGTTAAAATTTAGAAATATAATCCTTTGTCATTTCTGTATAGAATATCATCTACCGTATGATCTAATTTCTTATCTCCTAATTTAATTTAATTCACTACAAAAAGGACTTTACTTTGAAAAGGAGTTATATTGAAAATATCTAAAAAAAAAAAACCAGAAATTAAAGGCAACGATAGACGTTTGGCCGTCTCTACCAAGAATCTCTATAACCATATATTTATAGAATATTTTGATGTAGTAACTTCCATTTTGGAATGGTTTTAAAAAAGAAGGGAAGAAAATTATCTTTGGGAAATGGAGGTAAACAAATGATACCCGGCAATCCACTTTTCCACTGTAAATCCCAATTCGTTGACCGTGAAAACCTGCATTTTCAGCATTATATTGTGACCGACCATGACAGCTAGTACACGCGACTCTCGTTCATATGATCCAAGGTTCAATTCCCACACACAGTCACCTATCATTATTATGGGTCTGACGAACACTTCGAGTAGTCGAGCAATCGACAAGTCTTGTAAATGCTTACTTATACTATGACGTTCGGAATCGTCTATAAATGAATGAGAATGAGTCTAAAAAATAGAATGCCAGTAAGCTCACTGAATGTGAGCAGCACTCTCTCATGTCTCATTCATGAGATGCAGTGGAATTTATTTATGTAGCATTGTGGAATGATTTTTAAGAAAATGGCTAAAGTTATCTTTGGGAAATGGAAATAAGATATGCGAGTATACTCTCAGTGTATTCGACTTTACACAAGAAATCAACCATGTTTAGCAAAATTTTGATGGCCCATAAAAAAAGTGTAGCAACGCAGGGGATCACATTTTGCTGATTTGACAGTACTCACACAGTGTGATAATTTCATTAAGAAATTACTCATCCACCCAAGGTAAAAATAACTTTAATCTAGTTTTTTAGCGTTATTGTTTTAATACGTCAGTGTAATTTGTTGCTTCATTAACCCAAAATGTGCATTCATTTGGCGCTTAAAATTTATAAAAGTGTCCTATGTGTAAAAGATTTGATCATCATAAAATAGTAATTATTTCTGGCTATTATATTATCTGAATTTTATTGCATTTTCGATTAAGTAGTCAGCAATACATATTAATATGTTCCAATATTATATTTCCGCACAACATGTTCCAAAATTTTCTAAATCTTTCATAAATTCTTCTGTTTTATGTTCCAATATTTTGTAAATCTTTCGTACATTTTGCTGTTTTATGGAAGAATAACTTATAAATATTTTTAAAACATCAACCTGAAGACATCATATATTTTCATACACAAGTACGGATTTTGAGACTTCTAGTAGTCATCAATCGCAAACTCCTCCTCTTCATTGTTGGTAAACCTTTTACAACCGAGCCATTTTTCCAAGGGAGCTAAATCTGACAAAGCAATTCGAACTTTAAATTAATAATTTTGGTCATCGCAGTAATGGATGTGTGCGCTGGATCATCGTCTTAATGAAATAACGCTTTCTTGTCCACCAAATGCGGGTTTTTCCCCATAAATTCATCACCTAAACGCTGCAATAAATTAGCATAATATCAGCCGTTGTTGTCGCCGTCTTTCCTTTCTGAAGACAATCAATAAAAATAATCATATGCGCATCCCAAAAAACAGATGCCACGAACTTGGAACCGTTTTCGCCTTTTTTGAACACGATTCTCCCATTCCAGTCCACTGCTTTGGCTGTTCCTTTGTTTCAGGTGTGAAGTGGTGGACCCATGGTCTTATCTAAGGTTATAAATCGAAACATTGCCAAACACTCTACTGGAACATTTTCACGACGCTGTTTTTGATCTATTGAAAGCAAGCGCGGCCCCCATCTTGCATACAGCTATCTCATCTTCAAATCTTTGGTCAATATACCATGTATAGCACTTTTTGGAATACCCATCATTTTACCTAGCTCACGCACCTTTAGCCGACGATCATCCAGTATCATTTGGTGGATTTGCGTAACCGTTTCTGGCGTAGACACCTCAATTGGTCAACCACTAGGGTGTTCGTTTTGGCAGCTCGTACGGCCTCGTATTTTACAGTCGTAAACGAAGTAGCTTAGCTTTAATATTGGTTGAACTGAGACCTTTCAAATGGAAATATTGAATTACATAACGGTGACCAATTTTTTCTATGCTCACAAACTCACTGAGATCGTTTGCTTTTGATTGCTCAAATATAAATACTAAACAAAGCGGCGCCTTGAAACTTAAACATGTGTTTTTTAAGGTTGCCACTTTTCACTGGCTTTGTTTTTTCGGCTAGTTTTGGGACTACATTCGTAGCATCATGCTTTGCCTGTTTGGCCACGTGGTCAGTCTAGTTTAAACTTCGAGCAGAGGTATGTAAGTCTCTTATCAACTATGAATTCACATCCATTTCTTAGATGGCGACGATGTTAGAAATAAATCCTCTGTATTGAGTCCTGGAGGCTGTGATACTTGAAATCCAAGCTCCTTGCGTAAATCTAGTACAAACACTATCTATTCATGCCCGTTAAAACCTACCATTCCAGCATTGCTTGTAGCAACACTTCAGGTAAGTCAGGATAAATGTAGTTTTGAAGTGGAAAATTAAATTGCATAAAATTGCACCCCATCTGTACCAAATGTCCGATGACTTTGCACCGATCTGGTTGGTATTTTACCAGGAATAAAACCAGACATGTTGATATTTAGCTCATATTGAAACCTTTTTTGTAATTTACCTTTTTAAGGCTCTTAGCGAAATCCATATCAAAGGCAATAATAAAAACCTTGCAAACGCAGATCTTCCATTACTATCGAGTCCACGAAAACGTCGTAACAAATACCGGATCTCAGTCCCGAGAAAAAAGATTTTTGGATTTGATGAGTATAATTTGCGCAATAAAAATATCTAGATTTTAATAGACAGTATGTAAAACTATCGGCATGATGAAGACGCAGGTATTAGATACTTTCATCGAATGAATTTTGCTGATTTTTTTATGAACTGGCTATAATTACTATCGCTGCAAATTATTAAAGCAGAAAATAAATAAAGAAATTCAAGTTATATGTAGCTTCGTCATTAAAAGAAATATCTTAAAGAAATTTCATTTTGAACTAAGTGAATACGGCTATAAATCCTATTTTACCCAATTTATGTAGAACTTAAATCATTTCTATCGATATCGAGAACTTAACAACTGAAATCCGGTCAATAGATAAAATAAAGGGAGTCCCAACAAGAACGCAAGATTTAAATTTGGCGCCATTCGAAGTGTCATTGTTTGACATTTGAACAATTGTTATTGTTTGCTAGTAGAAGGTACGAGGTTAGTAAAAATGGAGCGCTACACGAATGAAAAACGCATTCTCATTGTGAAATTGTTTTGCCAAAATGATGAAAGTTTAGCGGCTACAGTTAGCAAATTGCGATTAATTTGGGGTCACAATAATGCTCCAAAAGATGCAACTGTAAACAGATTAACGGATAAATTTGCCAAAATTGGGTCTGTTAGTGATGTAAAGACAACAACGCGCCTTCGACCAGGTCGATCGACCGAAAATGTCGCAGCTGTACGTGATGATGTCGCTCAAACTCCATCCACCTCAATTCGACACCGAGAGCTCAGCAAATTGGTGTCTCCAAATCCACTATGCAACGAATTTTGACGAAAGATTTGCATCTTCATGCATACAAAGTTCAATTGACTCAGAAACTGAAGCCAGCTGACCATGGATAGCGAAGGGAGTTCGTTAATTGGGTATTGGATAGACAACATGAAAATGTTGATTTTGCCGATAAAATCATCTTCAGTGACGAGACCCATTTCCATCTTGATGGCTTCGTCAATAGGCCGAATTGTCGCATTTGGGGTGAGGAAAATCCTCGAGTGATTCACGAGAAGCAAATGCATCCTCAACGTGTCAATGTGTGGTGTGGATTTTGGGCTGGAGGAATCATTTGACCTTTTTTTATGAAAATGAGGCATTTCAAGCGCAAACAGTCAATGGTGTTCGGTATCGTGAAATGATAACCAGTTTTTTCTTGCCTAGAATCGAAGAAATAAATGTGGGGAAAGCATGTGGTTTCAACAAGACGGCGCCACATGTCATACGGCCAGAGAAACAATTCAATTGCTGCATCAGTCATTTCCCGGTCATGTTATTTCGCGTTTTGGAGACCAGAATTGGCCGCCTAGATCGTGCGATTTAACACCATTAGACTTTTTTCTTTGGGGTTTTTTGAAGTCGATGGTTTACGCGAATAAGCCGACGACGACTCACGTCTTAAGAGGAAATTGAACGCTGCATTAATGAAATACCGCAGCATTTATGCAAAACGGTCATTGAAAATTTCATTAAAAGATCGCGTGTGTGCCAACAAAGCTGCGGCGGCCATCTGCTCGATGTGTTGTTCCATACATAACCTCATTCTGTCTACGTTACGATATAATAAAATTTCACGATTTTTTTTTAAATATCTGTGCTTTATTTAAAATTTAAATCTTGCGTTCCTGTTGGGACACCCTTTAATAGAACGACGAGTCAAGTAATTACTGATAATATTTTTCGATAAATCGATTAAAGGAAAATATTGATTAATTGGAAAAAGCCTGTTCACTTTCAATTTAAAGCCCAAAAAGCGAACATTAATATCACATAATCATAACTATTTGATCGGACTTGAATCGAAGATAAAGATCCTTTACAAGAGCCACCAAAACCGAAATGAAACTCACATATTTAATAGACATGTAAGTGCGCTTGTTGACGAACCTCTTTATTTGGTGGTGGTATAAAAGCGGAAATGTAAAAACAAATGTCCACAGCACCACATAAAATGGTTTTACACAACATCCAGTGCAATATTTGCGTAAACTAATGACATTTTGTGGTTAACACAAAATTCGACAAACTTCTGCAGAAAGAGCTGTGGTGGAGAACACGACACGCCAGCGCCACAATACACGCTGCACACCAACACATAAGCTAGCATCATATAAGCCCATAGTTATGTATGCAAAGGCGTGAAGATTTACACATCTCGCAATGTTGCACAAAAGTGTTTTAATATTAAAATCTATTGTTTCCTCCTTTCCTGGTAATTTTAAAATGTTAATTATTAAGCTTGACACCATTGGAGTCTTTCCTGTTCTCGAAGCGAACAGCTGTGATCTGCTGCTTCCAAAGACACAATTGCAATTTTATTCAAACTTTTGCTCCAAATACACGCCAGAAACGTTGAGTGTCATATCTGTGGGTGTATCTGTAGCGTTGTGTAGAAAATGTGGTGGTGGCCTTAGATGTGGATGCTGTTACTGTGTTTGTGTGCGAGGGGGTGGGTTTGTGTAATGAAAAGTATATTCAAAACTGTTTTGAAGAACATTTGCAGTAAGTTCTTCAATTTCAAAATAGATTTACTGCATCATAGTCATAGTATTGCACAACAAGTACATCTGCTACTAGCTGAAATTGTGATTCGTTTGACTATGGATGACACTTGCAATGCAACGGCAACGGCAACAGCAACAGCAACAACGGTAATTGCATCTGAATTCAGCTTCAAGTTCTCAACATCAGCCATATTGTGTGTCGTTCAGTTGATGGCCCTGAATAATTGAATAAAGTTCTGCGTAATAAAAAATGTTCTCACCCAAACGACAATTCAAAAAATTGTTAAATGGCAGAAGTGTTTTAAAATTTGATATTCAAAACGTTGCAAATTCAGTACGACTGCAGTATTATGTGGCAATATGCGCTATAACATAAAAGGAAAATAATATGGAGAAGTTTTACAAAAAAAATGTATGTATGTGACAGCTTCTGGATAAGATGACGCTAATCGAAAATGGAGGAAATTATAAACAGTTAACACAAAAGAACGGTTTTCGCCAAATTTCAAAAATATTGCGTTTAAATGGAATGGCCAAGCACAAATGAAATTAATAAACATTTGCGTTTAACGCCTTCTTTCACGAGTCTACTTGAAAAAAGAATTAACGATTTAGTTGTCATAAAAGGCCAAGATTTAGGGTTTTCTGAACCTTTTAAGAATCCGATTCCGGGCAGTACCCACAAATATTCATTCAAATTAGACAGTCGTTATCATTGCCTTAATATGTAGTAAAAAGTTTTTTTGATTTATTAAAAATGAAAGGACCCGACAAGCATGAACCAAAATTACATTTACAAAATGTAATGCCGAAAATGGACGAATTGAAAGTTAGTCTAGTTTTTCTGGAAATATTTTTTTTTTTAAATTGTTATCAAAGGTAATTTCAGCTTACCAGCTTTTAATACCGAACTCATCCAGATACGAAATATGATACCGATATTAAAGCTGTTTAAAAACAAAGAAAAATCCATTTTATACCATGAATGAGATGAGGGAATGTTTCTAACATTCAGTGAACTTACAAGTACTGTACGAGTATTCTTAGTCACACTCGATGGGATCTACAGTTCAACGATGATTCCGAACGTCACAGTTCGAGAAGTATTTACTATCCGGTTACTCAAAGTGTTCGTCAGACACATGAAATGACCACCTCTCTCCAAGAGAGATAGCTGACTGTCTAACGAAAAGTCGACTTTATGCCTCCTTCATATATAAGAAAAGTACAATTTTCAAGGTTTTTACTTCAAAACGCTTTTTAAGTTTGTAGTATTTTTAACTAATATAGGAACTGATCGAACGAAACATACGAGTAATTCTACACACAAATTGATATTAAAATGAGATCGCGACAAATTCAAACTCTTATTTTTGGCTCAAGGATCCCCACTCATGTGGAATTGCAAGGACACCAAAATATTAAAATGCTGTGGAGAAAGAAGGCTTCGCAGCAGGCGACTACTGTTGCAGCTAGAGAAAACCATCTTCTAGAAGGAAATAAGCTAGCACTGAGGGGAAAAAAATTGATTTGACTTCATCTTTCCTACTCGCAATAGGACGATATGTGAACAAAGAAAACAGGACACAGAAATACAATTCATTTGCAACTTTTCTAATAAAATGTATATCTATGTTATACCTTCACTCGAAAGATTGAAGATAGATGTTGCTTGACAAGTAACGAGACTTACGAAGGCGGTCCCAGAACTAGCCGACCTGACGCATAGAGGGCGCCAGCAGCTAAAAAAAAAAATTATTTTGGTGAAAAGTGGCAACCTTTTAAAACGTAAGTTTTAAGTTTCATGTCGCCACATTATATAGTATTTTTATTTGAGCCATCAAAAGTAAACGATCTCAGTGAATTTGTAAACATGGAAATAATTAGTCAACGTTATATAATTCAATTGTATTTCCATATGAAAGGTCTGAGTCCAATTAATATTAAAACCGGGCTAGATTCTACTCTGAGAAAGACTGCTCCTTCATTTACGATTGTAAAATATTGGGTAGCAGAATTTAAACGAGGCTGTACGAGCTGCCAAGACGGACACCGTCGTAGTGGTCGACCAAGTGAGGTGTCCACGCCAGACATATTTAAGAAAATCCACAAAATGGTATTGAATGATGTAGCTGAACTATAGGCATTTCAAAAAGTGATATACATCGTATATTGATCAAAGATTTGATGATGAAAAAGTCGTACGCAAGATGGGTGCCGCACTTGCTTTCAATAAAGCAAAAAGAGAATCGTGGAGATGTTTTTGTAGAGTGTTTGGCGATGCTTCACAGTAATAAAGCCGAATTTTTGCGTCGATTTATAATCATGGATGAGACATGGGTCCACCACTTCACACGTGAAACAAACACTGAAAGCAGTGGACTAGAGTGGGAGAATCGTGTCCAAAGATGGCGAGGACGGTTCCATCTCCAGGCAAGATCATGGCATCTGTTTTTTTGGGATGCGCATGGTATTATTTTTATTGAATATCTTCAGAAAGAAAGAACGGCGATATCAACGGCGAATATTATGCTAATTTACTACACTGCAGCATTTAGGTGACGAAATTGTGGAAAAAACATTCCATTCTGGCTATGGAGAATAATTTTTCTGGTGCAAAATTGGCCTCCAGAAGAGCTTATGAAAATCGATTGTCCCAAATTGTTGTCAGTAATACTGAAGTTTCTATAGAAGGGTCATAATGCAATTACCTTCAAAATGACAACACGTTATAGAGCAAATCGTTGAGCAAGAGGGCTGTCCCAAAGCCAGCCGACCTAAAAAAGAAGACACCAACAAAATGTTTGGAAAAATTTTCTTTAATTTACAACATAATCTCCTTTTAGCTCGATACACTTTTTCCAGCGATATTCAGTAGTTTCTATACCCTGTTGCAAGAATTATCAAACTCCTCAAAATAGCCATCGATCGCAAACTCAACCTCTTCATTGTTGGCAAACCTTTTACCACCGAGCCATTTTTTAAGTTTGGAAATAGAAAATTGACGGATGGATTTAAATCTAGCGAATAAGGCACCTGATGAAGCAATTCAAACTTTAATTTATTAATTCGGTCTATCGCTATAGTGGATGTGTGTACTGCAATTATCTTATTTTTCTCCAAATGCGAACTTTTTTCCATAATTTTATCACTTAATCTCTCTGTTGATGAGTTTTCCTTCCTGAAAGTAATCAAAAAAAATCGGTTTTATTGTGCTGAAACATCGCCAAGCAGTCTGCAGAAACATCTTCCCGTCGCTGTTTTTGTTCTATTGAAAGCCAGCGTGGCAGCCAATTTGCGCACAGCTTTCTCACCTTCAAATCTTCGATCAATATACGATGTACATATATCACATTTTAAAGTGACTATCATTTCAGCTAGCTCACGCACCTTTTGTGGCTTTTTTTAACCGTGTCTACCGTGGACACCTCAATTGGTCGGCCACTATGGCCTCGTTTAAACTCTGCTACCCAATATTGATTGGACTCAGACGTTTCAAATGGAAATGTTGAATTACATAACGGAGGCCAATTTTTTCCATGTTTACAAATTCACTGAGATCGTTTACTTTTGATATATAATACTATAACGTGGCGACATGAAACTTGAAACTTAAGTTTTAAAAGGTTGCCACTTTCCACTTTCGAACTACTGACGCCATCTATACGTCAGGTCGACTAGTTTTGAAACCGCTCTCGCACTAGTTTCATCCAAACAAAATTTCCAACTTATAAGAGATAAAAATTAAAAAAAAAATTCCAACCTTCGGAGAATTTTTTTATTTATAATTAATTATGGAATTAGTGCATCCAATAAGAGAGTCGTTTTTAAATCATATGTTTCTATCCATACTAATTGTACTTTCCTGTTCCATTTCAAATATTGATAAGAGCACAATATCATATTTCAGTAGCCTGTTCCCAAAGTGAGTTGCAATTGACAGAGAACTTTATAGAGCAATTTTTATGGCCAAAAATTTAGGACAATGTTTCATATGATAGCGGAAAAAGCCACAATTACCAATCATTAAACAGTCGATATTCTGCGCACTAAATTCGAAAGTCGTGTAATCAGTGACTCTTTAATCAGTGGCTCCTGCACAATTGATATTTGACGCTATTAAACTTTTTGTTATGAGGTGCTGTGAAAGATCGAAGTTATGGATTATCCAGAAACAAGTGAGCCGAAATGAGTGACGAAATGGGGCTCGAAACTTTCGAAAATTAAGTAACATCAAGAATCATAACATTAAATGAAATTTCATTCCGTTAATAATCGAAACAACTGCCACTACCAATAAGGCAATAACTTATTGAAAAATATTGGCCCGTGTTTATTTTATTGAATTTTTAACAGAAATCAACAAATAGCTCTGAAACACATCTATAAGAGCCGAACACTCACATTGTAAAATAGTTAGTATATCAATGAACGAATCAATCGTACAAATTAGATTATTCGATCACAATTTTTCAAGCCGTGTTCCAAAAGCAACTTTATCATATTATGACATATTGGTATTGCAATCACACTGTTTTGTAATTCCACGAGATTGTATTTCAATTTGCACCCAAGTGAAAAATGTCCAGAGACAGCAGTAACCGCTAATTCTCCATGCAGATAAATCCAAGCTTTTAAGTAGCTTAACGAATTACCAAAATTTAAGCTAACATAATGAAAATAAAGTCACTAAATATTCAAAGTTTTTTAAAACAATTCGGGTTTGCCGTTTTTTCCTTTCGCAATTATTTATTTATTTCATTTACATATTCAATTTTGCATTCATTTGTTTACTCATTTGGCACAATTTTTTAAGGGCAGCAACTATCCTTCTTCCTCCCTCTATATATCAGACAAAAGTCAGTCCGCATCTCTGCAGGCAGCAGCAACCATAGACTGGGAGACAGACTCTCATAGTTTAAACATAAACTATTACATAAAACACTTTTTGGTTATTGTTTAATGGCTTTTGAATAATTTAATACTTGTAGTACTGAAGTTTGCTTTGTGCTCTGCTGAGCTGAGTTAGCACTGAACATGTTGGAAAAAAAAAACTAAGCTAAAGTTTGTACGTTTGTTGGCTGCAGTTTATGGGAGTAGAGATAAGGATGTTAATTAAAAATTTAAGTTTTTTATCTTTTCTTCCGGTTTTTTTGGAAACAAAAAATTAGTAAATAGTTGACAAAACTTTAATGCATTTTATAAGTGCATATGTGTATGTGTATAATGTGGAAAATCCGCTTTATTAATATTACAATTTTATGTAATCACTTAAGACCTTTTACGATGCGGTCTGGTTAATTTTTAAAATTTGCACGAATTTTAACAAAGAAGCTATTATTAGATTACCAAAACGGTTTTTGGGGGTAAATGATTCTACTGATGCATAGACAAAGCTACGCTATTATATTATAGGTTTGTTTAGCTTATAGTAAAGTATGGCACTGCACAGTGAATTGAAAGCGATTTATTTTGGAATAAATACCAAATTGTTTTGGAATTTACATTGTCATTACAAATGTTGATATATTAAGGATAGTAAATGATAGATACTTATTTGAAAATAAATATTTTATAAATCTAAAAAAAAAAATCCACATTGGAAAATATGGTAAAATTTTCTCAGAAGTATGTTTCTCCTTTAGCGATAGTAATCGTAATGTCATTCTGGGACAGATTAATTTCGAAACTCAAGGACAAAGACAAAACCGATACAAGTTTTAATTTTAGCTTAAAAAATGTCTCAAAATTGCTATACAGAATTGTAATTACATTCAAGTTTTTTTAATGTTTTTTCAATGTTTTTTAATGTCTACCGGCTCAGTATTACCAAGCAGCATGCTCATCTCTTGACAACTATCAGCTCTGTTGTGTTGTTTATAAGCCTACGAAAGCACATCGTTATTTAGTTTGTATTTGACTGTAAAATCGTAACCAGCCATTATTACTGGCAGCGTTAAAAAACGCCAGAAAAGCAGACATCCAAAAAAGCAACATCGCCAAACTGTTTCGAAAGATGAAGGCCTAAATTCAACCCATGACAAAACGCATTTCAAGTGGAATGTGCCTGCTCATAGTATGGGGTGTATAGTAAAAAATTTCAAATTAAATTTTCAAATTTCGCGGGCTACGTATAGGTACATTCAACGTTCAATGTTGGTACACTCGTCTAGAAGATATGTCGACGGTTTTATCCATAAAGCATGTTTAGGTTGTTTGTGAGAGGCACAAATATGACAAGTGTTTCGCGTGTTCGGCGATTTTGTGCTGTCGAAAAAATTGAACAAAGAAGTTGCATCGAATTTTGTGTACAAAATGGAATTAAGTGCTCAAAAGCACTTGAAATATTGACAGTGGCATACGTTGAGAGCACTCTGAGTCAAAAAAATGTTTACAAATGGTACAAGCTTTTCACAGAAGGTTGAGAAGATGTGATTGGCGACACTCGCCCCAGCACATCAACAACCGATGAAAATGTTGGGAAAGTGAAGAAAATTGTTATGGAGAATCGTCGACTCTCAATTAGAGAAGTTTCTCAGGATGTTGGCATATCGGTTGGCTCATGCCTTGCAATCTTTTCGGAAATTTTGGGCATGGAAAACCACACTCATGGTTTCGCTTTTGGATGGATTTACAATTTACTACCAAGCCATTTAAAATGTTTTAAATTATGTCCTGATTCTTACAAAATGCACATTCTGCAACACTTTCAGACTATCCTGTAAAATTTTGTTTGCATTTATCAATACCGATTATCTTATATTTCTAGATTATATACTGTTTACGCGAATAAGTGGTGCGTGATTTACTGAACCACCCACGTACAATTGCCTAACTGGATTTTCCTTTGATTTTGCTGTTATCATTCCCTTTTTGTTAAGCTCTCTCTTTCTCTTTTTGTTATCCTCGTACATGATGCCTTTACCCCGTTTAGCTCACGTGAAAGTGCAAAGCATTATTAACATTATTGCTCTTGTACAAGCCGTAAGGTACGTAATTATCCCCGCATTAGAACCCCGATTCCCTATTTAATTTGCAAATAAATATACGTTTTATAACGTTTATATTAAAATCTAATTATCCCGTGTTTTTTCTTTATTCCCCCCAATTCTTTTCGGAGAAACCACCACTTTGACCCAACATTTTTTAGTCCTTCGAGTCGGATCTGAACCAGCGACCTATGGAAATTAATTGTTTTTTCAGGTTTTTTCTTGTCTTTAATAATTATACCATCTTTAAAATCGTACTATATTTTTATAAATTTTATATTTAATTTTTATTACGTGTTTTTAACATTTATATTATTGAGCAAATGAAATCTAATGGATGAACTATTGCATATTGTAATTACTTATAATTGGCCAGAATGCTTTAAATAAATAAATAAAAATAAATAAGAATTTCATAAACAAGACCACAATGTTATATAAGATAAAGTAAAAAATAAATTCATTATTTTTCTAATAATAATCTAATGTAAGATTTCGTATTCAAAAATCTGCTTAAACAGTTATGTGACTTCTGAACTCAATACTGTTTAAGGCAACATCAAAAATGGATACCAACAGATATTTTTTGATAAAGACAATAAAACCGCAAATCAGACGAATGAAAATGTGAGGAGTGCTTATGGTCCTGATATTGTATTATCGGATCAGGTGCAATTTTAGTCCATTTCGTTTCATGTAAGCACTATTGCGATCGCTCAGGAGCTAAACACTCCAGAAACATCTGCTTGAAATCACTTGAGTGTGAAACTGGATACAAAAAGATACTCGATGAATGGGTGCCACACGAATTAAAGAAAAACAAAAAACCTCATGAACCGAATATCCATTTGCGAATCGCTGCTGAATCATGATAAAATTTACTCATTTTTAAAGGGAATGGTGACTGGTGATGAAAAGTGAGTTGGTTGCGGCAACATCAAGCGAAAATGGTCGTAGACGAAACGGCGGCCGTACCAGGATTGACGGTCAGAATGGGTTTGTTATGTGTTTGTTGGCATTGGTAGGAAATCATCTAATACGAGCTCCTCACGCGGGTTGTTGGTTGAAACCAAAATCGCTGCTAGTCCCTGTGCTCGAGTGTGGAGTTGCATTATGCAACTGGATGCTATAGTTCCGTAGAATGGCAGATGTGGTAAAATAGGAGAATATGTTCCATACTAGCATAATCAATTTGGTATTTTCTGCCTGGAAAAAAGAACTGGCAATTGCTGTAGCTTGCTCCCGAAATTGTCGTCTTCTATTCCTAGACAGTCCAAATCAACTTGACTAACCCAGCGAAGCGCCGGCAATTGCACTGTTATACGCCCAGTGTGATAAGCATATCCCTCGTGGACTCTGCTCCCCTTTGACCAAACTATTAATTTTAACCTGTAGTGTTATAAATTTTACTGTTTGAAGTAAGTAATCGCCAGATATAGGCCTATAGGAGCCGCGCACATCGGTAGTGACAAGCCAGGAGCTCCGAAAGCTTGGATGGGGCTTTTTTATGCGTCTACCTTAGAGTCTGCACCTGACACACAGTGATGTTACCGTCCATACCGAATGAATTTGGTGGTGAAAAATACACCTCAAAAAAGTTTGTGAACATCTACTGTCACAGCTTTTTTGCCAATAGGAACGACTAAATCATTTTAATCAATCATCATTTTAACTAAGTATGCTAAACAAAGCCTTCAATGGCATACAAAAATAATAATTTTCTTCTTCTTCGTCTCTTACATTACATATATTCGTCTTATAATATCCATATCCAGGCCTTCTATTTGCAACGAGAGTTTAAAGACTTGCTCTTCAGTGTCACTCGGTTTAATTTGGGAAAGAAGTCCCAAGACTTTCGGCAGAGATTAAACTTCAAAATCAGTAGAAGACATTTCAAGGAACAAATTCCGCTAATTATACCTCGAAAAACATTGCGGAACTTCTATTCCAGATTAAATTCTGATTGATTCACTAATTATTATCCTTACAATAACAATAATGTGAAATATAGTCTTCAAAAATGAGTAAAAGTAGAACTCCTTTTGAATTCTCCACCGCTGTATTTCAGAAACTATAGCCGTTTTAGAAAAAACTTTTCGGATTTAATAATCGCCATAGCTGGGTCGTCTAAATTGCGATATTATATCGTTGGTAAAAAAATTATGCAATATCAATATCTTTCTAATTTACCAGTAATGATGGCGGTTACACTGAGGGAAATAAAGTTAATACACCTACACCTTTTGAATAACCGATGCAATGAATATTCACAGAAATATACTTGAAAAATGTTCCGTCTTAGTCTATGAGTCTAAGGTGCTCAGACTGAACAGAGGCTCCACTAATGTCGGTTAAATTTAGCTTAGACTCCAACGAACACGAAAAAATAGTTGCAACTTACTATAAAAGTGGTGATTCAAACATAGGCACTTTTCGTGCATTACGTGGTGATTATGATCGTCATGATCGATGTACTGTGCAAGGAATTGGCTACATTACAAAGAAATTTGGAGAGACTGGAAGCATTACAGATGTAATCAGGCCTGCGCATCATCGCAATGCCGAAAATATCGCTTCTATTACCGAAAGTGTGGCGGACAATCCGAATTTCAATTAAGAGCGGTATGACCGTATTATAACCGACTTTTTTGGCCTGCAATTGAAGATTATGAATTAGGCGATAAGTGGTATCAACAAAACGATGCCACGAGCCACACAACTCGACCGATTTTGGCATTATTGCATGAGGAGTTTCCGGAAAGCATAATTTCACGTTTTGACGACGGCAACTGGCCACCAAAATCATGCGATTTGACACCGTTGGATTTTTTTTTTGTGGGGCTCCGTCGAAGACACTGTTTACGCCGATAATTCCCAAATGTTGGAGCATTTGAAAACCAACATTCAAGTTATCGCCGAGGTACCGCCCCGAAATACGCAAAAATGTGATCAAAAATTATTTCAAGACGATTCATTGCTGCAACCAATCCAGAGGCGGTCATTTAAGTGACGTTGTATATCGCACATAATGGCAAGGTTCAAGCATTATAATGAAATAAAAGTTTAATCGAAATCATAGCTCTGTGTGTGTTTTATTTAACTTTACTTTCGAAACCGAAAAATTGATAAACCGATAAATTAGCCGCCTTTAAGAAAAAAAATTACAGACCAGAAGGTATACGTATGTATGCATATCACCTACCTCTGAATCACCTACCTCCCCATTATATGACCAATCCGTCCATTGTAATTTACAACTACTGAGTGTTATATCCATTGCCTTAACGCCTACGTGGAAATTTCCCATTAACCGTTTTTCTGTTAGTAAACATCATAAACGCACCACAACCCATCGACTCCAAGTAATAATCATTTATCAGTCAATATATATAATCACATACATATAACATAATTAGTTGGTAGTAGCTTAATTTGTTTATAAAAATTGAATTGCTAACATTGAATGGAATCATTTTCGATAGGAGGTAATAAAGAACGATTTGTTGTTACATGACACAATATAAAATAGTATTTATCTACATACATATAATACAATACAATACAATATAAATTTACATAATACATTGGAGTTTATTTAGCAGTCAGTTAATGCAAATAAATAGTTTATGCGTGTACATACATATGTACACACAAAACTACCGTATTTGATACCTATTAATTTGTTATCGATGTCATTGTTAATACAGTTTTTAATTACATTAAATAAAATCGTTGCTAATGTGGCAACATGTGTTAATTCCGACACAAACATAATACCATTAAATGACGATTATACAAACACACAATCGCACTAACAAACTAATACATGGATGTATGTATGTATTAAATGGAATTACTTAATATCCCAGTGGGATAATGGAGTAATCACAATGCCCGGATCTAGGCCTGTGTTGAGAATATTTGAGTAAGTCAAATAATTTGCTTCTCTTTCCTTTACCAGCGCTATCCTGATAAAAGACCTGAATTTGAATGATGAAATAAAAGGCAAAGACCTATATCAAATCACAATAGTTCTCACCTTACTTTTTTATTGCAATTTTCTTCGTAAAACTTCGGAAAACTTTACAGGAATTTGAATTCACTGCCTTTAAAAAGCTACTAGTCGAGTTGGATTTAACACAGGTATATTTGCTGCGCGCCCTCAATCTACAGGGTTGCCCATATTCGACGGACCCATGTTTTTAAAAAAA
>JAHXMU010000031.1:3608216-3620820 GCA_019455685.1 Philornis downsi | reverse complement strand
CAAAAGTTATGGCGTTGCCAGATGGGTCCGTCGAATATGGGCAATATATATATATACATATTTTTCACCTCTACGTGTCACTGTGTGGTGTGGATTTTGGACCTTCTTTCATGAAAATGAGGCATGTCAAGCGCAAACAGTCAATGGTGTTCGGTATCGTGAAATGAGAACCAGTTTTTTCGTGCTTAGAATTGAAGAAATGAATGTGAAGGGCATGTGGTTTCAACAAGACGGCGTGACATGTCATACAGCCAGAGAAACAATTCAATTGCTGCATCAGTCATTTAAATCTTGCGTTCTTGTTTGCACATCCTTTAGTATTAAATGTACCACATACCACCGAATAATCAAGTGAGAGGACTGTGCCTATATATTGTAAATTATCGTAATAACTAATGGATTTTGTAAACCGTAATTATCATTTTAAATAGTTTATTTTATAAATTTACGATATTAATTGCACTGTAACTGAATATACAGTTTAAGACCACGTGTTACATGATTTGAAAATGCAACACTAGTTGTTATTAGGTATTGCCCATGTGAAACCATATGAAATTAATGGTGGGGCGGGGGGAGTAGGGAGCAGGAATGAAGATGGCAAAACAAATGTTCGTAACATGTGTGACATGTTCAGTTAAAAACACCCATTGAACATGTGCACAAAGCACTCACGCAAAGATATAAACATTTGTGGAATGCGTATGGATAGGGAGACCATTTAGGACACATTATGCCGGTTGATGTGGCAGCAACAACATGTAATCAAAGTTAAACGATTGTAGTATTATGTATATCCATACACCATACACTACTATTAAAACATGCAAACACCCATATATATATACATATATGTATATACATATATATTATATACGCTAAAGGGTTTACGGGCCATATCCTGAACAAGTAAAACACAAAGAAGACCGAAAACCATAGAAAAACATTTTGGATCTTTTTGTCTTTGGCGCTGAAGAAAATACATTTTTGTAAAAAGTTATGTGACATCAGGTGAAATTTGATTAGTCATAAGGACACAGAAGAATTGAAAAGGCGTGACGAAATTGTTTATCATGAATAAGATGGATATTATATACGATTATGAAGGCCCTGGCGACAACGGACGCGCAACTATTACCAATGACAACCTTTTGTAAAACATTCATGACATCATGTCAGTGAGGCCTCTATAGTTTGGAAAGCATTACGGACGTGTTGTACATATTTATATATGCAAGCGAAAAAAAAAAACAAATGGTAAGTTTCGAGAAGAAGTTAATAAAGGATAGCAATGGATGAAGGGGACACAATGTGTGGCACTGTTGATAAATTTCTTTATCCCTGATTACAAGGCAACACTTGTTGCAACTATTATAAAAATGAACACAATGTGTTCACGCCATTTATTGGGATCTTAAAGGAGGCACAAAATTAAATAGTCTCTGCTCAATTGAGGCAATTGACTATAAGTGGCAGCCAGTTATTTCTATTTTAGGTAAGATAATATTTTAAACAAAGGCAAAGACATTAATTGGCATTGTGATATTGCATCGGTTACTTTTAGCATTGCACACGTCCGATAACCTCATTTATTGAACCTTTTTAACGGCTTTCAAAATAACTGAATATGAACAACCTCCACGCTCGGAGACTCAAGTGTGACATCGCTATTCATTGCTGCAGCCTCTAATTCATTTTCTCCAGTCATCCATGTCCGGCACGCCAGCAACAACCGGCAGAATGTTTCTGGTCATCTCATGCTACAGGGTGGCGCAATAGAACATGCATATTGCATCATCTTTTTTTGCGGGGTAGAAAAGGCGCGGGCAGAGGGGCGCCTACATCGTTGGGTTGACGGGCTCATGGAGTTTTAATCGCTATGAATTACTTCGACGGGAAGCGTCGCGCATTTCACGAGAACTCTCGTTCATATATTGCTACTAGGCGACTATATTGTGCTGAATATGGACTACGGCGAATTAGTAAAGCTCCGAGCGCTAATTTAATTAAAGCGTTTTGAAGAGACCGGTTCAACATTTAAACCACTAGCAAATGGTCGCCCAAGAACATCTAGGACCGAAGACAATGTTGAGAGAGTTATGGAGTCAGTACGAGGAAATCCACAAATGTCGACTCGCACGAGATCGTCTGTCTTACAATTATCGCGACGAAGTTTGCAGCGAATTTTAACATTGGATCTTAAACTGCATCCATATAAGCTGCAATTAACATAAGAATTGAAAGAGTCTGACTTCATAGCAAGGCTCGCATTTGCTAATGAAATGCTTAAACGATTTTCCAATTTTGACAATATCCTTTTCTCTGACGAGGCTCATTTCTTTATTCGTAAACCGTCAAAATTGTCGTTACTGGAACAGTGAAAATCCCAAAATCAAACACCAGAAACCATTGCAGTCCTAAAGTGACAGTATGGGCAGCAATCTCTGGCAGAGGAATAATTGATCCTGTTTTCTTCGAAAATGCGTGGGGCCAAAACGTCACGGTTAATACGGAACGCTATGTTGAGATGTTGGACGGATTTTTGGCTCCAGAAATTGAAAGTTCAAGAATAGTAAATTCCAGAACTTGGTTCCAACAAGTTCTGGATGCCACATCAAATTGCTCCATGGCGGTGGTGAAGCAGATGTTCCCTGGCAGACTGATTTCGAAAAGAGGTGATATCCTTGATTTATCTTGATATATCTTGACTATACCTCAAACACAAAGTCTACAGTAATAATCCAAGAAACATCGTTCAGCTCAAGAAGAATATCCGTGGGGAAATGGCAGCCATTACACCAGTATTATTGAAGAAAGTTTTCAATAATTTTCGTTTGCGGTTAGAGGAGCGCCGTCGTAGGGAGGGCCCCCATTTAGATGATGTTATTTTTAAAAAATAAACTCCATTTATTGCTCTACAATGCCTTAGATTTATTTTAACCATACCTTTTGTATTTATTTTTTAATCTATTTTTTAAATATGCACGCTCTATTGCGCCACCCTGTACTAACCTGAATTTTCACATAAAAATACGTTCTTTTCCTGTGGTATATGTAGAATAATAGACAAAAACTTTCGCCGAACATGATACATATAAAAATTGTTCTAAAGATTCAAGATTTCTGCTCATTATTTCCATTGTATATTAGGCCAACAAAAAATACCGGGAATAGATCATTTAAAAAGGCTGCTTAAAGGGATAATTAGTTCTTCTTTTTGTTCTTAAGCTTGCACTACGAGGGCGATTCAAAATTAGCCGACTTAACAAAGAAGACACAAAAAAGTTGGGAAAACTTTTCTTTATTTTTTAACATAATCTACAGTTAGTTCGATACAATTTTTCCTGCCATATTCTATATTCAATAGCTTCTATATCCTATTTACATAGGGTGGCGCATAAATAACGTTAACGGCGACTATATTGAATGCGTTCTTGTGCATTATTTGGTTTTAAATCGTGAACCAATTGCATCTTATATGGGAAAAGATGTAACATACATATGTAAAATTCTTTGCAAAGACCACCTAGACATCTCCAACTGCTGAGAACTTCGAGTGTTGGAAGATTCGAGGTTTTCCTCAATACTTGCTTGAACTCGAGCAATGGCCACGTCGTTTCGAACTGCACGAGGTCTTCCAGCACGCGGAAAATCACAGACAGCCCTTTGTTGCCCAAAACGCTGAACCAATCAGTAAATTGTTGGAGCGCTAGGAACATTTCGAACACGAAAGAAATTTCGATATGACCCGAATAATCGAATGCTGACTTTCACAGTAAAATTGAACAACTTTGGTTCTTTGTTCTGTGCTGAGCCTTTCCATCATAAATTTTCCAAGTATTATTTAGTTAATTCTGTAAAGACGACATTTTGAACGACGAAAAAAAAGACAAACAAAAAATGTATTCACTGATAAAATCTTAACGTTGCTTATGCGCGACCCCATAGTAAGAATTATAAAACCCCTTAAAATAGCCATAACGCGCATTGTTGGCAAATCTTTAACCACCGAGCCATTTTTTCAAGTTGGAAATAGAAAATTGTCCGAGGGAGCTAAATCTGGCGAAGAAGGCCTAGCAATTCGAACATTAATTCTTTAATATTGGCCATCGCAATAGTGTTTGTGTGAACTGGAGCATTGTCTTGATGAAACAACATTTTCTTTTGCCAAAATTTTATCACCTAAACGCTACAATAAAATAGCATAATATTCGCCGTTGATGTTTTTTCCTTTCTAAAGATAACCAATAAAAAAAATTTCATGCGCATCCCAAAAAACAGACGCCATGAGCGTCTCCATCTTTTTTCCTGACTACTATTTTATATCAGGTTGTGAAGTGGTGGACCCGTGTCTTATCCATGGTTATAAATCGACGCAAAAATTCGGCTTTACTGGTGTGAAACATCGCCAAACTCTCTACTGAAACACCTTCACGACGCTGTTTTTGCTCTATTGAAAGCAAGCGCGGCACCCATTTTGCCCACAGCTTTCTCATCTTCAAATCTTCGATCTGTATACTGTATATAGCACCTTTTAAAATGCCTTTCATTACAGCTAACTCGCGTAGCTTCAGCCGACGATCATCCAATATCATTTTGTGAATTTTCTTAACCGCGTCGGGCGTGGACATCTCAGTTGGTTGACCACAACGGTGTTCGTCATGGGAGCTCATAAGGCCTCGTTTAAACTCTGCTACCCAATATTTTACAGTCGTAAATGAAGGAACAAACTCCCCAGAGGAGAATCTAGCTCGGATTTCATATTGGTTGAACTGAGACCATTCAAATGGAAATATTGAAAAACGTAACGAGTGACCAAGTTTTTCCATGTTTACAAATTAACTGAGATCGTTTACTTTTAATGACTCAAATACAAATACTAAACAGAATGATGCTTTGAAACTTAAAACATATCTTTTATAAGGTAGCCACTTTTCACCAATTTTTTTTTACTACTACTACTGGCATCATCTATACGACAGTTCAGCTAGTTTTGGAATTACCCACCCGTTGCTTTCCTCTATACTGATGCGCGATTTGTCATTTAGCTTGTTTGCAGAGTCCAGTTTTATTAGCTCATCTCCAGGGCATTTTGACAAAGAATATGTCTCAAATTTTGTCTTGCAAATGTCACTCCGTCTGCCAAATTGGTAAAAATGTTACGAGATACTTACGGTGAATCGACTTTACCAAAAACTCTTGCATATGTACAATGCTTTCAAAAGCAGTCGAGATTTGATCATGGATCTGTACCCTTTTTCATGATTGTTTGGATAGGAAATGCATTGCCGCTCGAATATTTCCAAAAAGCCAGATTTTCCCTTTTCTGAATTTACTTCAAGGTTTAAATCGCGAATTTATGGCTGAAGACATGTCAAAACGAGTCATTTCAGACCCCACATAAAGCTGAAAAAATCCACCTCAAAGTCAATTAAAAAGCAAAGATAAAGTCGACCATTCTCTTCGATTATTCCGAAATTGTGGGAAAAAACAATAATAAATCTTACACCACAATAATGGTGGCTTATCGATTTACACGACTGTTATTGTGAACAAATGTCTAGCCAAAAACTCAAACGATTTAATCGAACAGCCACCATATTCGCCAGGTATGGCTTTTCCTCTCTCCAAAATTTTAATTACTGCTTTGGGAAACCTGAAAGAAGTCTTTTCTGGAAAATGTTTCTGAATTATTTCGGAAGAGGACTATTTTGACGAGAATACAATAATTTTTAATGAATTTTGAACTCTTTCACATTAATTTCCAGTACTTCTTTGGCAGGATGTTTACGAAAGAGCGAAGTAGCTGCGCTTAAAGATCGACTCAAACATTAGAAAACGAATAGCATGAAATTTAGATGTCGTTTGAAGTTTGCCACCGATTTTTTCCTAGAAATGAGCCCTGTGTGTCAGTTCCGGGCTTACCTACAGATATGGTCGAAAAAGTAAGTACACCTGCCTATTTTTGCTTTATGTTTAATTTTAGTTACTTTAACGGAAAATAAACATGGCAATTTATTTTTATTTAAAAAACTTTAATATGGTAATGCCTTTAAAAGTAAGACCAAAACTGGGACTTCTCCGTTGTTTTCATTGTGAGTTAGTTTTGTTTAGGTGTGATTTCAGTACTTGGTCAAAATAATAAATACATTGCTCAATTCTTTAATATTGTCCCAGTCCGCAGTAGTCTTTTTGGAAAGGCTATTTATTTTATCGTTGTTTATCTTTATTCATAACAAAATATATAGTAAAAAAATCACTCATGGGTCAAAAAAGTCACTGTTCTCCGGAAGAGAGAAAAATTGTTATAAGACTAAGGGAAAGTGGCCAAAGCATTCGTTCCATAGCAGAAACTATAAATAGATTGCTATTTTTTGTACAAAATGCGCTAAAGACTAAAATGTCCGTCGGAACTCGCGGAAGACCCAAAAAAAACCTCAAAAATATCAGATATCCGTATTATAACAATTGTGAAGAAGGACCCGCGTTTGTGTCTTCAAGAGCGATTTCAGCTGAAATTGGAAATGTAATTTCGTCGCGAACGGTTCGTCGTAAACTACAAGAAGCACATTTACGAAGACGGATAATCAGAAGAGTTCCTTTGCTTAGACAAAAAAATTTAAAGGCTAGATTGGCATTCGCAAGAAGTCATTCCAATTGGTTAATGTATTTGGAAACGACTGTGCCCGGAATGTTTGACGCCCTAAGGGTAAGGAATTCCATGTTCGCTTTACAAAGAAGACGGTCAAGCACGGGAGCGGCAATATTATGGTCTGGAGTTGTTTCTCGTGGCATGGTGTCGGTTCGATACATCGAATTACAGACACTATGACCAGATTCCACTACAAAGATATATTGGAAAATACGAAATCGACCTATGCTGTGGAAAGTATACCTCTTAGATGGACATTCCAGTAGGATAACGACACGAAGCATACTACTAAGTTGGTAAAGAATGGTAATAATGGTAATAATAATGGTTGGTAATAATGTTGCCCTTCTTGAATGGTCAAGTCAATATCCGGTCTCAAATCCAATCGAAAATCTTTGTGGAGAATTGAAACAACGAATTGGAAAAGAGGTTTTTAAAAATAAGGATCAGGTGTGGAATTTTGATCAAAAAATTTGGTATGAAACATCAGTAGAAACCTGTAAGGAGCTTATTGCCAGCATACCAAAAAGAGTCAACAAAATAATTGAAAATGCAGGTGGATATACCGGCTTTTAACGAAACTCAGCTAATTCAGCAGAAAAATCTTGATTTTTTTACTTTTTTGCTTATTTTAACTAAATGTACTTATTATTTTGCCCAATGTTGTTTCTTTTTCATTAATTTCCTACTTTTTGAAAAATACTGAATTTAATTTTTGTTTTTTGTTATTGTTTTAGTATTTGTTTTATTTCTAATGTTATAACAAAAGAAATTAGTATTTGTTTTTTCTTTTAATTTACAAAAATTTTAGTCTACGAGCCTTTACAAAAAAATATAAGGTGTACTTTTAATTCTGACCATAAGTGTATATTCCCCACCTATGGCAAAGGAAAAAAACTGACCGGATATATCACACAAAAACGTTTGATGCCAATGAAGCGATGCATTCATGTTTGTGAGGTACAAGAAAAAGTTACTTTATTTCGTCAATTTTCTGAGCCAAGGTGGTTGTTAAGTTACAAGAGGTTGCTATTATTCCACCTGCTCTTAGTCTTAAGCAAAACCTTGCAAATGAGTTATAAATAAAGTCAGATGCTAGTCTTTTTTTTTTATTATTATTTAATATCATATTCTAATACGAACAATATGAGAAATTTTCGCGGTCCTATAAGGCATATTTTGACACCAAATATTTTCAAGCCAGGCTTATTCATAAATTTGTGCACGATAAAATATAAACCGGTTGCCCGTATAGGTCGGCCAAATGTTTTTATTGTAAAACTACCTGTTCATTCATTCAAATTCATTCAAATTTAGCATTTTTCAATTTTGACCCCATGTTAGTTATAAGTCAAATCTCATTTAGCATTTCTCGAACTTATATCCTTTTAATTCTCAGGAGGGTACATCCCAACTTCTGATCGGCTGCCAAATACAATTTACTGTGTATACAAATGCTATTATTTGCAATATCCGTACACAACTTTAAAAGTCCTTCACACCACTACTAGCGTTTTTTTTGCCAAAGCTAAAATGAAGTGAATATTGAAGCAGACACTTCAAAAGAGTCGTCTATTAATTGCGAACTATAGTGTTGCTGTAAATGTATACTGCTGCATCGATTGTAATCAGTCATGCTAATAGGTATTATAAAATATCATCAATTAAGCAAAATTAAGGAGCCAAATCCAGCCACAAAAACCTACCAAAGTTCACACAGGACATTACCTAGAAATCGTTTAAGCCAGTTGATAACATCAATTTAATGTCAATAAAACTGAAAAAATGTGTGTTTTTATGAATAACTAAATACCAAAAAGCAGTTTTTTATGGCATTTTTGAAGTGCATCATCTATAGGTGACCAACCACATGCGATGACCTACATTCATTGCGATAAATAAACATTGAAGTGAATTTTTCTTTTTCGTTTTTTCGCTTTTTTTTTTTTTTTTTTTGTTTTTTTGTTATGAAATGTTATATTTGTATTTCATGTTGGCAATTTTAAGGTAACCCTATCTGCAGTCAACTGCAAAAATTGCCATAAGTTGTAGTTGATGTTAATAAAAACTATTTGTACAGGAAGGAAAGAAGCACATTAAATAAAATTGTGTATTTTATAAGTTCTGTTGTTATGACAACATCCGACATGATTCTTTGTTGTAGGTTAGCAAATTTCAAATAATGTTTCTCTGCTTACCTAAAATGTAATGTAAGTATTTCTTGTAGAGTACCACGATGTCGACTTTGATCAGGAAGGTTACCATTTGACCATTAATTAACAACAAACGCTGATTGTCGCTGCAATAATATATGTAAAATTATTCTACAAAAATTAGTTATAGTTGAACATTTATCAACAATTCATATGTACACATAGTCATACCTATCCCAGCAAAAAATGAAAGTTGAAGCCCTTCAAAAAGAATTACATTACCATCATTTCTGCTACACTATAAACGTAATAAAGTATTTGAGAACATTGCTTCGATTCCCATGCGTAGTTCCTAACATTTAAAGAAAAACGTCTTAATATGAAATACTCCAAAATGTATTTCTTAGGGGTCACAAGAAGCTCCGAAGACATAATTCTTGATAGTCGGCTTAAAGAAGCTCCATTTAAAGTTTTTGAGAAAACATTTGTTTGTCCTCCATTATGTGATGACCGAAATTTTAATTTTATCATTCAATTACAATTTACAAAAACTACAAACTTTCAGAGATCAAATGAAACATATACATTTCCTATCGCCATGGAAATTTATGTAGTTAATGTCCGTCGTCCATAACATTGTGGACTATGTTTAATACAGAGTGGCGCAATAGAACGTGCATATTGCATCATCTTTTTTTGCGGGGTAGAAAAGGCGCGGGCGGGGCGGCGCCTACATCGTTGGGTTGACGGGCTCATGGAATTTTAGTCGCTATGAATCACTTCGACGGGAAACGTCGCGCATTTTGCGTGCGCGCATTTTACGAGAACTCTCGTTCATATATTGCTACTAGGCGACTATATTGTGCTGAATATGGACTACGGCGAATTAGTAAAGCTCCGAGTGCTAATTTAATTAAAATATGGGTAAAGCGTTTTGAAGAGACCGGTTCAAAATTTAAACCACAAGCGAAGAACATCTAGGACCGAAGAAAATGTTGAGAGAGTTATGGAGTCAGTACGAGGAAATCCACAAATGTCGACTCGCAAGAGATCGTCTGTCTTACAATTATCGCGACGAAGTTTGCAAGGAATTTTAACATTGGATCTTAAACTGCATCCCTATAAGCTGCAATTAACACAAGAATTGAAAGAGTCTGACTTCATAGCAAGCCTCGCATTTGCTAATGAAATGCTTAATCGATTTTCCAATTTTGACCTTTTCTCTGAAGAGGCTCATTTCCTTATGAATGGGTTCGTAAACCGTCAAAATTGTCGTTAATGGAACAGTGAAAATCCCAAAATCAAACACCAGAAACCATTGCATAGTCCTAAAGTGACAGTATGGGCAGCAATCTCTGGCAGAGGAATAATTGGTCCTTTTTTCTTCGAAAATTCGCGGGGCCAAAACGTCACGGTTAATACGGAACGCTATGTTGAGATGTTGGACGGATTTTTGGCTCCAGAAATTGAAAGTTCAAGAATAGTGAATTCCAGAACTTGGTTCCAACAAGATGGAGCTACCTGTCACACATCAAATGGCTCCATGGCGGTGGTGAAGCAGATGTTCCCTGGCAGACTGATTTCGAAAAGAGGTGATATCCCATGGCCCCCACGTAGTCCAGACTTGACGTCTCTTGACTTTTTTTTTTTTTTGTGGGGATACCTCAAACACAAAGTCTACAGTAATAATCCAAGAAACATCGTTCAGCTCAAGGAGGATATCCGTGGTGAAATGGCAGCCATTACACCAGTATTACTGAAGAAAGTTTTCAATAATTGTCGTTAAAGGAGTGCCGTCGTAGAGAGAGTCACAATTTAGATGATGTTATTTTTAAAAAATAAACTCCATTTATTACTCTACAATGCCTTAGATTATTTTCACCATACCATTGGTATTTATTTTTTAATCTATTTTTAAATATGCACGTTCTATTGCGCCACCCTGTAGTATTGGATAGTTGTTGTCTAAACTTCAACATTTTAGCCATAATGTTAAGATTATATACATTTTGAATTTACCATTGAATTTATATTAAAATGAACCTTTCTTTGTACATTAAAATGTACTTTTGTAAAAATATTATTGTGAATGAACTCAAATGTTTGCCCTTGAAGTGTTACACAACTTCATTGAGTGAAAATATGTGTACTAAATGTAACTGAATTCTGAATTGTAACATATGAAAATTAACTGTTGTCGAAAGTTACATTAAGAAAAAATACATAAGAAAAAATCACTTACAAATCAGATCTCAACTGGTAAGCACAACTCGTTGCCTCAATAAATCTCTCAATAAATTAGTGCCAATTCAAAATTCTCATCCTTTATTTATCGCCACTTGTAATTTCTGCACGATCAATTTGATTACATATAATTTCACAGTCATGTGAAATTTGATTACATATAATTTCACAGTCATGTGAAATTTGACTACATATAATTTCACATGACTGTGAAATTATATGATCCAAATTACAAGTTCCAATTTGCAGTTCTCTGGTAGAAACCAACTGTGAAATTGGTCCTCCTAAAGATCATTGCTATTGGATAATTCGCAATACAGTAAAACATTTATATTCCACAACTACAACGAGAGAGGTATCAAATTGATTAGAGGATTCCCCGCTACTCCCCCTGCTATCATATCAATCATTTCTATCAATCTATCACCACCTCTGTACAGTAGTTATTTTCCAATTCTGCACCTGTCTATTGGCTTTTTACGGAAACTTCGAGCAGATTTGGTGGAAAAAACAACCCTTAAAGATGCTTTTTGGTAAGTAATTTTTAGTAATTTATATTGAGGAAATACTTCATAAGGGGAGGTTTTTCTGACCACATAATCTGAAGAAACATTTTATGGAACAAAAAGCTCTTCTTATCAATAATGAAAAATTCCAATCAAGGATTTTAATTTTCATCATACCTACAACACCCACGAATATGTAGAGAACAGAGGCGTCATAAAATATTGTTTCTCTCCTATGACAACTCTGTATAAATATCGTTGGCGACTACGCAATTTTTTACCACTTCCCTATCACAAAATGGTGATGAATGTTTGGTTCCTTGGATGCATTTATTTTGCTGGGATATTAAGCATTTGCATGCATTTATTTGAATGGAACAAATATGTATTTTTGTCCCTTTTGCGACGCCAATTAGGTTTGCAAATATTTGACAAATACAGAGCAAGTTACAAAAAAACAAAAAAAAAAAAATAATAAAAACACCATCAGACGTTATTCTCCTTTTGGTTAACTCAAATTACCATTTGCCATGCATTACTGAACCTGGCTATTCGCAGCATAAGTCAAACAATTCAATCAACGTATTTAATAAAAATTGCGAAAACTGCTAAAACTTTTAGGAAGAATGGATTCTTTGGTACATCCCATGAATTTAATGTTCATATTCTCCATAATAGAAAATAATAGCAATAACCATGTTGAGTACCCAAACAAAAAGGCCGTTCATAAACTTGGATCATTGTCGGAGTTTTGCCTTCAGTTAGCACAGAACACTAAGTGTTACAAGCTTTTGCATTTCATAATCAACAAAAACTTCTAATTATAAAATTATAATATATAATTTTTCACTACTTTTAAAGACTGAGCCAAAGCTAAAAATATTGCTCAAACATCCAATAAATGATTATCAATACGGCCCTAAATCTACGAGTATTAAATAATATCAAAAAAAAAAAAAGAAAAAAAAATAGTTATAAAATGTAGTAAACGGAAATCCATTAATTTTGTACAGGGTTGCCCATATTCGACGGACCCATCTGGCAACGCC